>CAJVPY010006733.1:0-10265 GCA_910591965.1 Dentiscutata erythropus | reverse complement strand
TTTATTAAATTTAAAAAATTTTCTTTTATATTTTTTATGTGATATTTGTGTTTCCAACTAATTATATCGGGTCAGCCAGGTCAACCGATTATATCGGGTCAGCCGGGTCAACCGATTATATTGAGTCAGCCGGGTCAACCGATTATATCGGGTCAGCCAGGTCAACTAATTATATCGGGTCAACCGAATAACTGGTTAACCGGTTAAGCTTTTGCTTAACCGGGTCACCTGATTTTTCGGTTCGGTTCGGTTACCCGATTATTGTCTAACCGGGTCATATCATTATTGCCTACACCCAAAGTGTAGTAGGATAATATAAAGTACGGTTTTTATAAAGATCAACTGTTTGCTTGTATTGGAGACTTCTTTATATATTCAACATGCAAGCCAAAAGTGTTGTTATATAAAATAACTGGCAAGAGGTAGCACCCTTGTGTATGAAATTTTGGTGGAGTAACAAAGTTTTTTTGTTGACGAAGTTATCTATAACAAAACAGTAGAAAACAACAAAACAAGTTTTTTCAATACTTTCTTTTGGAAATTTTGAAGAACCTGCAACTGAAAACCCTCTCTCCATATTCTCGCTTGGTTTAGATTTTTTTAGAGAATTTTTGCTAAACAAAAAGTGAAAAATTGGCATACCCCCTCCAAAAAATCTGCATTGTTTATCAATTTCAAATTGAAAACAGGAGTCACGAGGAATCATGGATTTGATAGCCCGGGAACTCTAATTACGGCAGCAGGTGGCTTGAAATACGAGTTCTCGGACAGTGGCAGCACCTGGCTCAAGATATGAATTAGAACGGGCAATCAAGGAATCAAACTGTGTCATATAGAACAAAGACTGATATTGACTATTTGAAGAACTTTTATAATAATTCTTGCAGGGCTAACTCTACTCCAAAGACACTTATATATAGTATGGACTAAATCTAGAGTAGAGCTAAATTTAAAAGTATTATATAATTTTTTAGCCATGATATAGCTATATCATTTTGTTAGGATTTTTCTTTTCTTTTATTTTTTCTTTTTCAAAATATGTGTTTTTTTTTACTCCTTTTGGTGTTTTTTTAGGTTTTTAGTGGTTGTTTTCATTTTGTTTACTTTTTAAATCTTCCTCCTCTTTATCTTGTGCCCCTTGAGAAGAAGGAAGAATTGGAAAGGAAAGAAAAGATCCTAACATGGTATACAACAACCTGTCATACCTCTTGGGGGGTAACCTCATCATTACAAAATTCGAAGAAAGTTTTAAATCCTGAGAGGGACTAATAGTTGTTATAGCTGGTTGCATTGGGCTCAGGCTTGGTGAGTCTTTATTAGTTGTGGATGTTAGTCTATTTTGATGTATCACAGCGTTATTCGGCAGTTCAAACAAGAGAATAAAGACAGGATTGCTTAAAAAAAATATATATATATATAAGTTGTATCAAAGTTTTTTGGAGTTCTTTTATACCCTAAAAACTTCTTCCAAATTCTAACCCTAACTAAATACCAGCACTAATATAAAAATTTTATGTTAAAAATTTTTATATTCAAAACTTAGAAAAATTGAAAAAACATAATAAAACATAATAAATACAAAACCACCATAGGTGCATTTTATAAAATATTTAATAAAAATAAAAATTTTCAAAACTTAAAACAAAAATATTTTATTAATTTGATGAAAATTTTTTATTTTACTAAAAGCTCTTATAGTTTGATTGGTGCATTACAAAGTGTGGATCACGTGACCCACTAAGCGTAAGTTACGCGATAGAATTTTCTGCTAGTGAGTTAAAATAACCCGGGTAAGAATAGGATTTTTCATAAAAAATAGTAGTTTATAACAGCAAAATACACAAATTCTTTTACATAATGTCTAAAAACAAATATATTAACTACAGTAGATATATATTTTTTTAAAATTTTTAACATATGGTATATAAATATTGCCAAATTAAAATCTAAAATAAAAATTTACAATTAGTTACAGGTTTTAATTGTTAAAAATATATATATACTTTATAAATTGAATTATATCATTATTTTTATATATAAATTACGTAATAACATAAACACAAATCAATTTTACAAACATTAAATGCTTTATTTCTTATACTAATAAATATATTGTTACGAATTATTATATATTTTGCACAATAGTAAAAAAAAAAAAAAAAGCTGCACCAAAAAAAAAGCATTATTGATGCTTCAATCAAACCTTCCTAGTTAGTAAATTCTGATATGCAGTTTGCATCTCCAATGGCCAAATTTACAAGTTTAACTCAAGTTTAAATAATAATGCGGGTGTACAATTAGTGTCTGTTAAAGATCGAGGTTTAAATATCACTTAACATATATGAATATCTATGTATAAGGCGTCACTTGCATGATTATTTCTAGCTCTATGAAATTGCAAAACACGTCAAAATGATAAATAGTATGTAATTGTAAATGCTAATGCTAAAGTTTTATATTAATTAAGTTTTGACATATCCGATTTCCTAAATTAGTTCACAGAAACCAGTTCAATTAACTGAATTCACAAAGAATTACAAATTTAATAGAATCACATGAATAAAGGTACCTTGGGCGTCCAGGTCTCCGTCCGCTTGGGTTACCAACACGGGCAGGGGACATGTTGTTTCCGTAAACTATCGTCTCTTTGTCAACAATGTGTAATGCAGGTTTAATGAAACTATTATGCACACTTTTTTGGCCAGTCAGTCCTAAAGCATCGTTCTCACTGAAAGGTTACACAAACAATTTGGTCATCATGTTTTTTAAAATTTTATTGGCTATCGAAAATTTTGCCATGCTTTAAGTTAAAGAAATAGAAACGGAAATTCTTTAACTCACATTTCAGCGTCCGCTTCAGTATATCCTGCAAAATATTTTTTCGAATTTCTATTGACATGATACATGCGCGTCGTTGGATCATAATATGGCCCACGTTGTTTCCTAGCCCATATTAATAAACCGTTCCTGATAATTTTCAATATTCGGAAAATTGTACAAATATGACAATAAAATTCACACAGTAAAAAAATTACAAAAATGGTCCCCATTGTTATGACAAAAAAAGCTTTTTTTTGTTATCAAACTTACCAATCTAAATTATTTAAAAGGGGGTACAAGCCAAAATAAGGGTTAGAAAAGTAAAGTCAGGAGGGCATTTAATAATATATATATATTTTTTGGGTTCCAATTAGAAAAAAAAAATTTTTTTAAAAAATAAATAAATACCAGCTGTTGCTTGTCTTGCAGCTTTTCTTTTGAGATCTTTCTTGGTTTCTGGTGGTTTTTTGTACAGGTTAGTACACGAGATGAAGCCACTTTAACAACTTTCAAGGTAAAAATTTACCACAGCCCGAAAATCTCGTGAGAAAAAAATAACTGAAAAAATACCTTGTAATATATTCCTTGTATACTGTAAATTATTATTTGCTGCGTGATTCTTTAACGTGGTTTGTTTCGGCACCTCATTCGTGACAGTATTGGTTATCATATTGGCGCGCTTTAGACAAAAAGACGACTATAAAGTTTTCGTTTTAGCTCCGGTTTCTGGTTTGTTTACTTTCCGAGTGAGACGACAATCCTTATAATGATTATTGATTATGATGCATTTATGCAGGTGTTTAGCCTGATAAGGAATAATTGCGTTACGTCATTGCCACATAGAAATTCAATCTTTTAGATCAGTATCTTCTTCTGACATTCTTTCACAAAACGACCTTGCGGCATTATCTTTTTCAAGTAAAGTAACACTAAGTTTCTAATTATAGAGACAAAAATGTCTTTCTCACAAGTTACTAATCCTGCCCATACAGAACATGAGACAACTGATAACACTATTGAAGAAAATAATACAAATTCCACAACTGAAACTGTAACTTCAACTGATCAAGTCTTGGATCAAGAATCTAAATCAGTGACTGAAACAGTGACTGAGTCGTTAAAAACGGATCAAGCTTCCGATTGGCAGGCCATTTGGGATGATAATGTTCAAGCGTATTATTATTGGAACACAGTTACAAATGAAACAACTTGGGAAATTCCCAGCAGTATATCATATTCAGAAGGCTCATATTATCAATGTCCTACAAATGACACTGCGATTTCGGCTGACCAAGCTGCTAATACTGCTACTGCAACTGAAGAATATTATCAGTATTATTACGCGCAATATGGGTATTATCCTGAAGGTTACTATTATGGTTACGATACTTCTTCCACTGCTGTAACTGCTCCGGCTGAACCGCCGAACCCATTGGAATCTATTCTTGATAAAATTGATACTGAAGTTAAGTCAAAACTTGATGGTACTAGTTCTTCATTACCCTCTTCCTCATCTATTTCTCAACACAATGAAAACAATGAGCAATCCCAAGAACAAGAACAACAAGAATCTTCAACCTCGGACACGAGTGCTTATTACCAATACTCTCAAGGGACAGAAGACTCAGATTATAATTCCTTTCTCGCCCAACATGGAAATGAAGGTGCTGATTACACCATATCTGCTAGATTCAATTCACGAACGGGTAAATTTCAGCGTGACCCAACTTTGACACCGGAAAAATTTTCGTCTGATGCAAAAGCAATTCGGCAAATGTCTTATTTCTTTGATTATGAAAGTTTTGCTGAACAAAGGTCAAAGAGGAGCAAAGAGAGCTCGGAAACAAAGAGCAATAAAAAATTGAATAGAAAGGATATTGAATTATTTAAGCAAAAAAAGAAAGAAAGGAAAGAAATGAAGAAGAAAGCTTGGTTGATGGGTGGCGAATAAAAAAATGATGATTGACCCATTGATATTTATAGTGAGTCCTTGGTTTTCACTATTTGAGTTATATTCTCCAACTTTTCTAAAATTTTGGCAAGATTTTTTATCGTCAAAAAATTATTGTATACATCAGATGAATTTGTCTTTTAAATATTTCCCAAACGACTTTAAGAGAATTCATAAATACAGTAATAATACTAGGTTTTTTTTTTAGTCATATAGGGAATTTTATCCTGTGAAAGATTAAATCGCACTTCAGATTTTCACCAATTATAGAAATAAATTAGATTCCTTATTCATCTAGTATGTTAAGAAGTTTTTAATATTACCAATTTTAAGGGAATATTCTTTGTAAATGTTTAATTGCGGCCAAATCTAAATTTAACGTTTTGTAACAATTCGTAGTTGGTATTTTTAACAAGATTTCGTTTAAAAAAAAAAAAAATTATATTGAATTCTAACGTTAATAGTGGATTGTGAAATATTAGTTGCCGAATCCGAACTTAAGGCCGAATAGATGCTTTATAACGTAGATTTTGAACTTCAGATTAAACTGTAGGCTTATAAAGCTCATCATTATATGATCTATATTAAAATTTGTCAAATTTATTTTACTGTAAAATTTGTATAACTATTTTGATAATTTATTTTTTTTAATACAGCAAGTAATTTGGATTATTTTAAAATTTTTAAAGATAAAATTTATTATTGTTATTTTTTTTTAATGTTAAAGGTGAGGCCTTGCTCTTATCTTTATTAAAAAAATTTATTATTTGTTTTATTATTTTTAATAATTGGGCTTGAAGGTAAAATTTTAAACATTTTTATTTAAATATTTTAAACATTACTTGATTTATTTTCTTTAAATTTATCAACCTAAACTATAAAATGAATTTCTATATATTAAAATTATATTAAAATTACATTAAAATTCTCTCATATATATCAACTTTAAATATGATCCCTCATTATATCATATCAGCATGAATATAAAAGCGATCCAAATGGGTTGATATTAGCGAGGGTCAACTGTACTATTGTTATATATATATTCAAAAATGAATTTATTTAACATTCACCGCTATATATCGAAAAAATTTAAACGTTTAAGGCTTAAATTATAGTGAAAGGTTAGGTTCATTAGGGTGCTGTACATTTTTATTGGAGTCGTTTATTAGAAACATCATACCCGGTGAATTTCACCATACCCATCGGTTTGTTTTTTTATAATTAATCATATTTATAATAATAATTTTTGACCTATTAGTGAAATTATAGCGGATCAGTATGGTATAGGTGAGTAGATCAGTATAGTACAGGCCAATTTTTAAAATTATACTATACAGATCTGCAAAATTATACTAACGCTCATACATATATATAATACCTGGTCCGTATAGTATAGATCTAAAAATCGGCCTGTACTATACTAATCTGCTCACCTATACTATACTGATCTGCAAAATACTTCCTATGAGTCTACGTTAAATAATTTTATTACTAAAATGCCAAAATCATCTGAATCCAATCACAGGATCTTTAGGTATTCACGTGTCAAATAATGACACACCTCCCAATGAGGAACGATTGGTTGGACATAGTCTATACTATGTCCAACCAATCGTTCCACATTGGGAGGTGCGTTATTATTTGACACGCGAATATCTCAAGATCCTGTAATTGGATTTAGATAATTATGGGCTTGTTAGAATCATCTCATTATAAAGAGCATTTAAGTAATAAAATTATTTAAAGTAAACTAATAGATCAAAGGTTATTATTATAAAAATAATTAAAAATATTATATTTATTATAAAAAATAAAACTAGTAAATATGCTTATAGTAAATGCTAAAATTGTTTATTTATCTAGCCATACTTAGAAAAATGCAACTATATGTTTGTTTATATATATAATTTTATGTTTAAAATTAGGGCTTTAGAGATACTAAATACAAGACACTAATACTAAAAAAAAAAATCTAATTAATATATAATTTTTTTTAACCTGGCATAAGTTATAACAATATACTTTATTTTTTGTAAATTTAGCAATCTTACTAGTATTTATTAGGTACTATATATAATTTACAAGAAAAATAGAAATATTATAGTTTGTTTTGGTTCAGTCTAGTTTTAGTTTAAAAAACCAAATCTGGGTAGCAGATTATAAACTAAACCAAGATCCATAAACCAGTTTATAAATTAGTTTTAGTTTAGTTTGGTTTAGAACTAGGCTTTAGATTAGTTTACTTATAGTCAATAGAAATAAAGAATTTAAACTATTGTAACACATATTAATTGTCTGAAGTATAGCAGAGAATGCTGAATTTCTATGCAAAGTAATACAAAAATTATATTTTTGATACTTCAAAAGTATTATTCTTGACACTTCTATAGTGAAAATATCAAAATCATAATTTTGAATTTTTTGTTTGTCTTCACTTTTGTATAATACAACAAATCCTATATGATTTCCTCCAAACTTATAATGATTTCTAGTATTTAGCAATAGTAATAGAAAATATTTATAACCTAATTTATGTTTTTGTTAGATTACAAATATAGTACAAACTTGTAATTTTATTATTATTTGTTAAACTTAATTTGATAGTACTATTGGCTCTTTTTAAACCAATCTTGTTAAAATTAATAACTTGTCATAATCAGTTAAAAATCAAACTACTAGGCCTGTTCTTTAGTTAGGGTTGGGTAGGGATAGCAAAAAACATGTTTTTTATTTTTTCATATTTTAAAATATGTTTTAAAACATAGTTTAAACCATTTTTTATATTTTTTATTAAATATTATATAAAAATATTTTATATGAAGTTTCAATTAATAAACTCTTTTCAATGATTATTTGAATTACATTTTTCAAAAAAATTTTTACTAGAAAAAAAACAGTATACTAGAGTAAAGTCAATGACTTGTATATAAGATGTGAGAAAAGGAATCTCTAAGTTAGCAGCTATTATTTAAAGATAGTTTTCATATGCTACCTGCTAATAGTTTTAGAGTTTATCATTCACTAACTGAAAACATAGCACTTGTTGCTACTTGCCAACAAGTTTAGAGTTTATCACTCACTGATAAGACTTAGTACTGTACAAACTCAGATGTATAGTTAATTTTAGTAAAAGAAACTCACACTTCTTTAGTATGTCTAAGTGTTTTTCTTTTTTTTATATTTTGCCAATCTCACCAAAATTTTCGACAAAAACGTGGATATTTTAGCTTACCCTTTTCAAAAGATTGGCATTGTTTATACTTTCTATTTTCAGATAGATGAAGTAAGACATAAACTCAGGATTGTTTTGGCAATAATAGCTCTATACTATGTGATAAACCAATTAGCGCTCTGGTTAATGAACCGACTCGGATCGGATATAATAGTTAAAAAAAAATTCTAATAATAAGATGTAGCTTTACAACAGAGATATACAAGATTTTTAAATTTAAAAATTAGTTTTGTTTAAATTTATAACTTTTACAACTGTGTCTAGCATGGGCTATAATAGTGCTTTTATAAATTTATTTTTTTCTTGCTTTTTTTTTCTTCTTTTATTTGTTTTTTTTATTCATTTTTTTGTTGTTTAGACTTTTTTTTTTTCTCTTCCCTCTTTTGTTTTATTCTCTTTATCTTTTTTTGTTAGTATTAGTTTTTTTTTTTATAAGTTGGTTGAAAACTATGAATCTTTTTGCTTAGAAAGCTAGGAGAAGAAGGTTAGAAAAGGAGGTGATTTTGATAGGCTGTAAATACTATTTAATAATGTATTGAAGAATTCATTTGCAAGGTTTTTTGATATAGAGATAAACTTTACTATAGCAGATCAAACATGGGTAATTTGGGCACTTCGGTATTACAAAGAGCTGGGTTAGTCAATATTTGTAATTTAGATAAACTTTAGATAACTTTATTTAAACTTGTATTTTTATTTAAAAGTTTAAATGATTATACCTAATAAAATATTAGCAAGAATACCAAATTGACAAAAAAAAAAAAGAAGTTTCAATTAATTTAAGTTGTTATTTATATAATTCTAGCTAAATGCTATTAGATATTTAAAGTAGCAACTTTAAATTTTAAATAAGTAATATACCAATAATATAATTTTTAGATTTTTTTTAGCATATATATATAGTGTGTATATATAATAGTATATATAGTATGTTTTAGAATACAAAAGGTGGTTTTGTCAAAAAACTTTAAGATATAAATAGTTTTATAATTTGTTCTAAAATATTTTAAAATTTTTTATACTATACTATACAAAGCACAATACTACAAATAATAATATAAAGTCTTTGTCTTAAAAATTAAATATAAGATATATGATTTACTATTTCATAACTTGATTTTTAAGGCAAAGACTCCATATAATTAAAATTCTATAATTTGATTGGTTAATAAATATATATTTGATTTTTATTGTTTTTTATTAAAAATTTTAATTATTTTAAAACATTTAAAACATGTTTTAAAACACAATATTTTAAAATATCTGCTATCCTTACTTTTGTGTAATAATTAGCAAATTTGTGTAAAATTGATTATTAGAATGAAAAATATAAAAGGAAAATTAATATTTCTATAATATAAAGTTAATTTAGATAAATTTGGAAGTGCTCAAATATTATACAAAAATCATATAAAGTAGAAAGTACAAAAAAAAGACAAAAAAAAAATTGTAAAGAGTAAGTAAAAAAGAATTAAAATATTTTAAAGGCTAACTTTGTCAATTTTAAAGCTACAAAGATAAAATATAGCTTGTTATGACAAGAAAAATTAATAGAGCAACTTTTAATAATATAGTGCAGAAATTTAGAATCAGATTAAAGAGCAAATAGCAAAAGTTTAAATTTTTTGTCTAAAAAACAATTTAGGACTTTACTTCACAAATATAAAAGCTAGAGACTTAAAATTTAAATATTATATATATTTTGAAAAACTGGACAGCTTTTATTATTACATATAATTAGATTAACATTGTAAAATTTTGTATAAATAGATATTTTTTGTTGGACAAATTTTAAGTAAATTTTGTGTTAGAGATTTGTAGTAAGAGTTATATTATAATATCCTATTAACAAGTTTATTTAGTAAATAGTATATTTTATTGATAACATATTTATAAACAAGTTTTTTGAATAGACTTCACTAATCTTAACTTAAATTCTAAACAACAATAACTAGAATTACTTCGCCTATAAAATAACCTGTTTGTAAAATATTAATCATCTATAAAATAAGCTTTTCAGTAAAATAGATTTAATAAAATATAGTGTCTTTGAAGTAATTTGATTTTTTTAGAAAATTTTTTTAATTGATGATCCACCAGTCAACCAGAGAATGATTATAGTAAAATGTGACTCAAATTACTTATAAAAATTGAGAGTCTCTAAATGTGGTGTGCATGCATTTAAAACTTTTTTTTATACTAAGTTAATCACTTTTCTAACTTAAGAAACTTTTGTAGAGCTTGTCAAGACGCATCTAA
>CAJVPY010006732.1:0-10265 GCA_910591965.1 Dentiscutata erythropus | reverse complement strand
GAAGAAATTGTTCATTTGGATTTATCAGGAAAGATCAGTTGGGTGTGGACATTTTTTCGACAAGAACTTCGTAAAAAAAAAGGCAAATGGACGAAATATTCAATATGTAAAATTGAAGTATCAAATGATAAAGAATGTGGAAGAAAATACTGTACAAACCGTTATTAAATTATAGCACTAAAATTGTCATTGAGCGTTGCAAAAAAAATATATATATCATTGTTATTATTAAAATTTTAAATATTATTGTCGTTATTAAAATGTTAAATATTATTGTCGTTATTAAAATTTTTAAATATCGATTTTATTGTTATGATCGGATATAAGAATATCTGCAAAAGGATAACGGATAATCTGAATCCGATATTATCAGATTCGGATACATCTTATAAATAATATCTGCGTCAAATCTGGATATACTTATCCGGATCGCTACTCTAGTTTAATGCACAGTACCTCTTAAATATTTTATAAAGTAGTCCCAGGATATGTTAGAAAAATTTTGCAATTCAGTCCTGATAAGTTTTATCGATAAACAGATTCCAAAAGTGGAGTATACTTGATGGTGCCAAAAGTGAAAAGACAAGTAGGAAATATCTTTTTTTTGCTAAAATTATATTATATTATATTATATTATCAATTTTAGTTTTTCTTTTTGTTTTAAAATGATTAATATTGTAAAAAGATCACAACAAATAAAGAAGACTTTGATAAGGTTGCTACATATGCTTTAGTATTAATTATTATGTTGAATAATTAAACATCAAAACTTTTAGGTCCAAAAGTAAATTTAAATACACTTTGCAAAACACTATTCTGAATTCTTTGGATCTTTATTGTAATAACATTGGCACAAAATGAGGCACCAGCAGATTCACTTTACAAGAATGCTATAATGATTTTTTTGATTTTTATGGTAATAATATTGACACAGAAAGAGGGAATGCAGATTCACTTTGCAAAAACACTACCCTAACTTCTTTATATCTTGTAAGAATATTTTTGGACCAGAAGGAGGAAAGCACTTGTAGATTTACTTTGCAAGAATATTGCAGTGACTTCTTTGAGTCTTTATATAATACACGTAAGTTTAGCTCAGAAGGAGGAATAGCATTAGCAGATGCACTTTGCAAGAACATCACACTGAGTTTTTTTTTGGATTATAGTTATAATCAATTAGAATCAGAATGTGAAAAAGCATGATCAAATATGCATTATAACAATACTACTTGACTCTTTTGTATCTTTGGTATAATAATTTTAGATTAGAAAATGAAAAAGCATTTGCAGATGCGCTTTACAAAAATACCACTCTGACTTCTTTATTGATAAAAATAAACTTGAATAAAAAGAAGGAAAATTATAAGCTAATGTACTTTATAAGAACACTTCATTTATTTTATTGAATTTTAAAAATAATGATATTACCATTAAATTTAAATTAACAATCTGGAAATTAAAATAATAATAAACTAAAATCAAACTAGATTAAACTGAATCTAAAAATGTACACATTGAAATTTAATCATTTAACTAACAATCTATATAAGAACTATAGTATTACTATATAGTTACTATAGTGCAATTAATATATGTTTTATATCATGAAATTTTTTTAATTCATTAAAAAAATTTTATTTTGTAATAAAAAATAAAATAAATAAAATATAAATATCTTATGATTTACTAAACCAATTTTAATAATTTTTATACTATAATTAATATATATTAACTTAGTAATAAAAAATATATAGTTAGCTAAAGAGAAAAAGATTTCATATTTATAATAAATTTAATAGTAATTTGCATATATAAAATATTATCCTTAGAGAAATGCCAATATTATAACCATGAAAAAAAATCAATAAATACTAAATAACAATTAGATAAATGTATAATATTCTATTTTGTTATCTAACTGATTCAATTCTCTGATTTATTAAATTATTTTATTCTGTTACATTTTTAGATCAAAATATAGCATGTTAACCAATTAAAATACTGCAAAATATATAATAACAATCTTGTTATTGTTTACAATAATAATGGTAATTCCAATTATAAACTAGTAGATTAATTATAAAAATAAATTTGTAACTATAAAATCATAACTATATAGTAAAAAAAATTAAAATTGAAATAAAGCAAAATTTTGACAAAAGAAAAAATTTAAACTAAACAAACCTTGTAAAATATAACTGACAATGTGTTTTTACTATTAGAATTTCAAAAATTAGAAGGTAATACTAGAAACTTGAAGCAAGAAGCTAGTTGCTCTAATATTAGCTAAAGATATTTGATATATAGCAAGCTAAGATTATAAAATATATTATTATTATAGTCAATTTCTATAAACAATGCTTAGGCTTGGAATAAATATTCTAAATATAGAGATAATTGGGTAAAATTAGGATAATACCGATCACTATAACAAGATCGCGGAAGATTAACGAATAATACTCAGGAAAATTATTACAATTTTTGTAATTGGTCATATATAGTATAGAGATAAACACGTGCGTAGACTGTTCATTAACTTTTGCAAAGTTTAAATAAAACTTTCATCCCTATCATGCAGTACATATATATATTACACAATGAAAGAGTTGTCCGTACATGTGATAATCAATGCATTTCTTATTGGTATTAAATTTGCGACAAGCTTTAAGGTTTTTATGAAGAATTACCATTATTAGCAAAATTTTGAAAGAAAATTTTTGTTAGAGCATAAAAGTCCGGTTTGTTATGTAAATTTTTGAGTTATGAACGATTTTAAAAACTGAAAATTTTTTACGTTATTCTTGGTTACATTATATTGATCATAATTAAGTCATTGGTCAATCATCACATGTACGGATGAGTTCTCCTGCATCCTGATACTGTTATTACACAATGATGTGAATTAATAAAAGGTAACAAATTTAAGTTTTATTTTGATTAGTATGCAAGAATTGATTCGCATAATAAAAATTTCACTAATTGCTATCTCTATTGATCATTATATATATGGTTAGTCATTCTTGAGATTTTGAAAATTAATGGTGACTAAGCATTTATAAGGGAGGAGTTCTATTATGTAACTGGGACTATGAACATACATCAGGGAGAGATAGTAATAATACATGCGAACAACTTTGGACATAATTTGACACTGAGTAACGTAAAAAAATATTATAATAATGATTTACTTTAAGCCATTAATTAAGATTATTCAATATTAATTTTTAGATAAGTTATATAAAAGTTAAATCAGAGTCGGAAAGTCTAAAAAGACTCGGATATCCAAAATGAACGACACTATATAAAGTGCACGAATCGTTGAAGGAATTGTTGTAACAAATTAATATCTTCCTTAACGGCATCGTCTCCGACAATGATATGCCCATTCAACACAAGACAATGCAACATCGATTACCATTCATCTCGTCAAATATTCAGAGCCGATAATGGCCAATCTAGCAATTGATACATATAAAAATTATTACTATATCAGTAAATAATGATATCTGACGTACTGTACGTACGTACGTACGTACTTTGTATCTCCTAAACGTTCAATGAATTAATTACATAATGTTACGCATGACGAGTTTTTAAACGTAACACCGAGTTTTGTATACCTTATGGTAATTCATATTAATTTACTAATTAATTCAAGTTAATAAGCGTATACGTATCATAAACTTTTATAAGCTTTTTAGCTAGCCAAGCCATTGTTGTACATTTTGACTGCCTGACCTTTTTGGCCCTGTCTCACCCCGGGACATTCCAACTTTGTCCCATAATTTCTTAATTTTTAATCAGAAAAGTTATATTAAGGCAATAATGAAAAAATATGTAAAGAAAATTTTAAACAATATTTACTTATGAATTGAAAAAAGGTTGTCTTAATAAAACTTAGAGTTAATGTTATTTTTTAAAAATCTTAAATTTGTCCCAACTCCGTCCCGGTTTTGTTCCAACTGCCCGTGTACAATGTCCGTGTACAACACTTGGCTAAGCCGATTGTTGAACCGATGTAACGATAGCAAACAATACGTAATTTGTTACATTTGAATATTTTTGGAAAAAGTGTACTGTACGCATAAAGAAAATAATATTATATATATTGTTATCGTACTGGATCTAGTTTTTATCATTATCGTTAACAATGGCTATCAAGTTCTTCGAGCAACTTTCTAGTAATTTAAGTGAACTTTTTAAAAATAGTGATGAATACAATGTTATCGTTGAAGTCGGCCAATCACCAAACATTCAAACGTTTAAAGCACATTCTATAATATTAAATTCTCGAAGCTTATATTTTAAAAATAAATTAAGTCCGATTACTTATAATGATGATAATATGAAAATAATAAAAGAAACTAATATTTCTATCGAGGCATTCGAAATTATCATAAAGTAAGTATTAATAAATATATGTAATATGTAATATTAAATTTAATAAAAAGTATTAATAAGTTTTTATTAAAAATATGTAGATATATTTACAGTGGTACAATTTCCTTAGAAAAAATTAATGCTTCAGTCATTTTTGAACTTTTAGTTATTTCTAATGAATTTCATCTTGAAGAGTTGATTAAGTACGTCCAATCATTTTTACTAGAGAACAATTCTTCTTGGTTACGTCGTAATTTTTTCCATGTTTTGCAAACTAGTTTTAAATATGATAATTTAAAAGACTTAAAACAATTTTGCGCAAATATAATTGTAAAAAATCCAAATATTATTTTTGATTCAGATGAATTTCTTACACTTTCAGAAAATATCTTAGTTTTTATCTTAAGGTTTGATGATCGGCAAATGGATGAAGGAAAAATTTGGGATTATACTATTAAGTGGGGAATTACACAAAATCCTTTTCTACCCCCTAATCTTTATCAATGGACTGATGAACACTTCTTAGCCTTAAAAAGTTCACTTCAAAATTGTCTTTCATTGATTCGTTATTTTCATATCTCTGATGAAGATGTTATTGAGAAAGTTCAGCCTTATAAGAAAATTCTTGATCCAACTTTATGGACTAACATTATGGAAGTTGTAGCCTTAACATTAAGAACAAAAGGAAAAGATTATCGTATGAAATGCAAATATGAAGAATCACTTACATCTTTAAATAAATCATTAGAAATTGAACCCAACAATGCGTTTGCACTGACAAATCGTGGTGCTACTTATCGTTTGATGGGTAGATACGAAGAATCACTTAATGATTTAAATAGTTCATTAGAAATTTTTCAAAATGATGCTAATAAAGCTGAAACATTAACAATTCGTGGTGAAACTTATCGTATGATGGGTATATACGAAGAATCACTCAAAGATTTAAATAGATCATTGGAAATTATTCCAAATGATGCAAAGACACTAAAACTTCGTGGAGACATTTATCGTTTGATACGCAGATTTGAAGAATCACTTGATGACTTTACTAAATCGTTGGAAATTAATCCAAATGATGCATGGGCATTAATGCAACGTGGTGAGACTTATTACATAATAGACAAATATAAAGAATCACTTGTAGATTTAAACCAATCATTAGGAATTGAACCAAATAATGTGAATGCATTAAGTATTCGTGGTGAGGTTTACTTCAGTATGGGAAAATATAAAGAATCACTTGTAGATTTAAACAAATCATTGGAAATTAAGCCAGATGACGAAAGGACGCTAAATAAACGTGATGAAGCATTCGTAAAATATAAAGAATCTCTTGTAGGTTCAGATAAATCATTAAAAACTGACCCAAATAATTCACAGACATTAAAACAACACGAAATAACTATCCATTCATTTCCAATTATGACTAATATACAGTATTTATTGTATAAGAATTTTCTATAATAATTGTAATACAAATTTTTATTATTAAGAATTTCTAGTTAATTCATATTTATTTTGAAATTAATTAATAAAAAAATCACCCTGTACATAAGGATGCTATTTTAAAAGTTATATATCGACATATATCATAAATTATCCCGTTACTAGATCTATACAATACGTATGTCGAAATTTTTTTGAATTTTTATTGAACAAGTATATAAAAATGAGCGCAGCAGTCAATAACAATATTTTTTTGCAAATTATTTTGTCAAAAATATATAAATTATATAACTTTTAGATACAAATTTAGTTTATAGATACTTCATAACAGCTAGTATTTTTTTATCAAGGTTCTTTCTCAATGTGATTTGCTAGTTATCTAGATCTTGTGCACAAGTACTACGATTAATTGAAGCAATCCTTCAGTAATTTTGCTGAAAATTCATATCGTGAAATGTGGATATTAAATTTTAGTCAATCATATGATTAAAAAAAGATGCTCTCGACAATCCTTTTTGCGACAATTGACTGGCTAAATTATTTTTCCACTAATTAAAAATTGAGTTCCGACCTATTAATTTAGATGCTTGAGAGCACCCTATAAAATTAATAATGGGCCCGCTTCGATACTTTAAGCCTACTGCCTATAACCGAGACTTCTATTATAAAGATATATTATATACTAAATTAAATCCTAATTTTGGTTAGCCAACATTAGCTATTTTGGAAAATGGTTGCTAGGTAAATAGGGCCAAGATAGAAAACGGCCTCATAGGTATTGCATTTACTGTATTTTGTGAGGGAATCAAATATTTTATCAATCAAATATGTTGAAGTTTAAAAATATCTGCTTATATATATGTTACATTAGTTATAAAATTTTATTTTGGTCGACATGTTACTTTAGGTATTTGTACCTGCCACTGGTCACTATGATCTTACAGGTATCAGAAATAGTACAGCAATACAAAAATTAATACGTATGTACTGTATGTACGTTGTAATTATAGTAAGGATATAAATAGTCAACTTAAATCTCTAATCCGTTGCATAGATAATATCATTAAAGACATTTCGTAGAAAGAAAAGCTCATTATAACATATATGTATTTAAAGAAAATTTTAGTCGGTTATACTAGTTTGTATACAGACTTTATATCGATATAGTAATTTAATTAATAAAAATTTTTTGTTTAGTTTTCAATTTTTATCAATCATAAAGATGAGAATAAGTAGATTAGAACAAATTTACAAAATTAATAAGAAAAAGTAAAGTTGATTATATAGAATAAAAAAAAAAAAACTTAATTTTGAATCGATGTACGTACTATGGGTCATCCATAATTTACGTTAAACCAGTACAGTATTGTGTAAAAATAGAGACTTTGAAGATAATTCCATATAATATTATTTTTGTATTATCTTTAAGATCCCTATAACAATACTGGTTTAACGTAAATTATGGACGTCCCCTATACAATACATGTTCTGCGTCACTTTACAATCGGTAATTTGTTTATTCTTTTATATCATAACAAGGCATTTAATTATTATCAAAGAAGTGCAGATATGGAGCACGATCTTGGAATGAATAAAATTGGCATTTACTATCCAAATGTAATTAAAGTCGAAAAGGATGAACATAAGGCTTTATTTATTAACAAAAATCCGCAAATTTAGGGAATGCACATTGAATGAGTAATGTTGGATATTGTTATGATAAAGGAATTGGTGTTGAAAGTGATGAAAACAAAGCATACGTTTATGGGTAATGTTGATGGAATATTTAATGTTGGTTATTGTTATGATGAAGGAATTGGAGCCGAAAAAGATGAACATAAAGCATTCATTTATTATCAAAAATCAGCAGATATGGGGTTACGCACGTGGAATGAATAATATTGGTCGTTGTTATAAAAAAGAAATTGGTGTTGAAAAGAATGAACATAAGGCATTTATTTACTATAAAAAATCGGCAGGTATGAATCATACTTTTGGAATGAACAATGTTGGCGATTGTTATGACAAAGGAATTGGAATTGCAAAGGATGAATATATAACATTCATTTATTATCAAAAAGCTGCAGATATGGGACACCCTAGAGGAATATTTAAACTTGGATTCTTTTATCAAAATGGAATTGTAATTGAAGAAGATGAAAATAAGGCATTCAATTATTTTGATGATACGGGTGATGCTCTTGCAATCTTTCAAGTTGGTTATTGTTTTGAAAATTTATTATATGGCATTTGTTTATTATCAAAAATCTGCAAATATGGATGAAGCTATTGCAATATTTCAAGTTGGTTATTGTTATCAAAATGGAATTGGAGTTGAAAAAGATAAATAAATGCCATTTTATTATTATCTAAAATCAGCAGAGAAGGGTAATTCTAAAGGAATATATCAAAGTTGGTTATCATCATGAAAATGGAATTGGGATTGAAGAGGATAGGTGTAAAGCATTTGATTATTATCAAAAGTTAGCAGAAATGGGTAATTCAAGAGAATTATGCAATGTTGGACGTTGTTAACAAGATGGAATTGGAGTTAAAAGGGATACACATAAAGCATTTCTTAATTATAAGAAATCAGCAGAGATGGGTGATTCGGAAGGAATATGTAATGTTGGACATTGTTATCAAGATGGAATTGGGGTCGAAATGATAAACATAAAGCATTTCTTCATTATTATTAATCAGCAGAGATGGGTAATTCAGAAGGAATATGTAACGTTGGGCATTGTTATCGAAACGAATTGAAGTTGAAAAAGATGAACATAAGGCATTTCTTTGTTATCAGATAGCTGCTGAAATAGTAACGCGTTTGCATTTAATAACCTTGTATATTGTTATGTAAATGGTGTTGGAGTTGAGCAAATAGCATTTATATTTTATCAAAAGGCCATTCATCATATGCTAACTAATACAGTACAAAATTATTATAAATTAGTTACTTACACGCAAAGATAGCTTTTGCGAAAATAATTGACACGATTTGTTTGCCAATTTTTTAACTAAAAATTGCACATACGAGTTTCGCTGCCCATTTCAGCTATAATAGATATAGCAAATGGTGTGATAGCGTTACCAATTATTGATAATTTGATCTTTTTTATTTTAAATATTTTTTAAAGATTTTAAATTTAATGAAAACTGAATAACTCAACTCAAAACACAAAATACAGTAAGACCTCCCTATATAAGTGTACGCTCTATGTGAATTCTCTCTAAATTCATGGCATAACTTGGCTTCAACCTATAAAAGCATTGTATATTTTTGTTATAAATGCACACACACTTTAATTGCACATTTTGCTTTTTTTACTATGGTCCCGAGGAGTGCATTTATAGAGGTCTTACTGTAGTTTAAATAGGAAGTCACATGAACAACCTTTATGGCTCTTCGTTCGGCCTATTGTATTTTAAATTACTTTTTATTATATAATATACAATATTAGAAAATGTAAATCCTGTAAAAATAAAAAAATTATTAATTAAATGAATTCATCTTACATTCTTCTGTTTAAAGCTTCAATTTGTATACTTTGTAAATACCAAGAGAAATTCATCATCATAATTTTAATTTATATTTACCATGCATGATATCTAACAAATCAAATGGATTGAATGTGATAAGCAATAGACTTGAAACCCAGATAACAGATTTTTCTTGATGATGCTCGTATATCAATAAGTTAAATTATATATATATCACATTTATTTATTTTCATGTTAAATTATATCGCCACATCCTGCATTACATCTAATATTAGAGTTATGGTCAAGAACATTGTTGCAACAAAACTGTTGGCTATTACAACATACATTAATACGACACTTTTAACATAATCTAAACCTTTTGACTTACTACGTATATCCTTTTTTAAATCCTAAATCGGTGTTGCTCACTTAACCGACATCACATAGGGTTAGGGTTAGGATTAGCGTTTTATTAGTTGCAGGTATATATTTTTCGTAAATTGTCACTTAGTGTGATGTCGGCTAAGTGAGCTGTCGGTGAAGTAAGGCGGATCCTTTTCAATATATTGTTATATATAAAAAAAAGCAAATAAAAAAATTCAACTCAACTATAAATTCTTGCTACTAATTTCTTATTTTTACAATGTTTACATCATTTTATTCAAATTGCAATAACTTTTTAAAAATTTTCTATTTATAAAAATATTTAATCATTTTTTAATTATTTTAATACAGTATTTAGGATTTAATCAATTCACAAAACAAATTTATAATACTATTTTTTATATTTAATTTTGTTTATAATTTTAATAATTGTTGAACAATTTGTTATGTTTATATGCTTATTTAGTATTTTTATACTTTGATTGTTTGATTTTTAGTATTTTTATACTTTGATTGTTTGATTTTTAGTATTTTTATACTTTGATTGTTTGATTTTTAGTATTTTTATA
>CAJVPY010006731.1:0-10267 GCA_910591965.1 Dentiscutata erythropus | reverse complement strand
AAATTTTTTTTTTGAAATTTTCAAATTTTGACCCGGCCGGGTTATGAAAACCATTTAATTAATTTTGCATGGCCTTAGTAAGAAAATTTTAAATTTTATTTTTGTATTCTGATATTTTTTATATTGATATTTACTACTGAAATAAGAATTTTACCATAAACTTAATAGAAATTTTTTAAAGAAAAAATATATAAATCTACAAAATAGGTTTTTGTTAATCAAATCTAAAAATAAGATTTTATATAATTTTAGCTCACATTAACTGCAAGCTGACTAATCTTTAATTCTGGTTAACCAGATCTCCGTAAATACTTAAATTAGATGATTTTCTGTGGCAGATGATTATATTGTGCTTGTTTCAGTAATTCTTCTTGAAGTTCTGTTTTTATATAATATTAAGATTTGCTAATAATATATTTCTTACTAGTCTGTTATTTAATTTTGTAATATTTTGTTTAGTCTTTTTATATATACTTCTATGCAGATAGAGGTTTAAATAAGTGTTTAATTAACTAAATCTGAATTTTGTAATAGTTCTACTCTGAGATAATATTATACTTTAAGTTCCTTTATAATTTTAATTTTAATTTTCCTATTATCAAAAACTTAAGAAATAATTTTCTATATTACAGATATTGCTGATATAAGGTATTCAAGTTGGCAAGAGACTATTTAATAATCTAAGTTTTTGAAATGTGTTTTAGTTTTTTACAAAGATGTGCATTACAATATTAATAAAGATATAATCTAATCTTGTTGCTATTATCTAATTATTCTTTACTTCTTAATAGTATGTTATAAACTGGTTAATATTTTATGCTAAGTCTATGAAACTCAATATCAACTACTTGAGTCTTTCTCTTGAAAGATTATTGGTATAAGAAAAATTACTTAATCTGTTATTAACTGAATTTGTATTTATAATGAAATCTTCTATATTGAAAACATTATTATTTATACAAGGTTTATAATAAATATTAAAAAAATTCAATTTGTTAGGTAAATTTGAAGATACATATATTTGGAAGAGTATATAGTTATAGGTAAAGTTGATCATGATTACTCAGCTATTTGAAGTTTCTTGTATATTTTCAAATTTGATCTTTTTATTTCCTGCTAGAATTGTAGTTTTTGTTAATTAGTAAGAGTTATAGTACTAGAGTTATTTAAGAAAATTCTGTAGCTTATAGTTGTCTTTTTTTTTTTTTTAGAAATCTTGACTTTATTGTACAAGAAATATATAATTAAATACAAAGATTTTTAGCTACTGCTTCTAACTCTCTAAAAAAATTATATCAAATTATTTTTTTTTAATAATATGAATGTTTTTGTTATTTTTTCTTATTTATTAAAAACCTTTTATATTTAAAGTTGCTATTTATACTATAGAATTTTTATTTATTAAATTATATAATTAGAGTTTTTAATTCCTTTTACATAGACTTGTTTTGCCCAAATTACATGATTCTACACTTTTTTTTCTATATTCTACTGTAGTAAAACCTTCTTCTGTATATTTACTATATTTGTTTTTATTGTTGTAGATTGATTGTCTTTATTTATTATTAATTGGAAAGTTTCCTCTTTGTCAGATATTTCTTCTATTAGATCTCTTTTATCAGGTAATTCTACCACAGATAACATATTAGTAACTTTCTTCTATTAAGATTATAAAAGTAGATATATATTCTTATTCAGTCTTATTATATAAATTCTGAATTTATGATGACATTTGACCACTGTTTTGATTTAATGCATTGAGTGCTCCGTTAGTGTTATCTATTTTAATTTTTGTATTTAAGGGCTTGACTAAGTTTTCTAGGTTACTTTCCATATCTCTCATAGCTATTTTATATTTTTTATATGTCTAGTTGGGTTTCAAAGCCTCTTTTTACTAAGGATAATTATTTTTCAAATAACTAGCTTTATTATAAAAATAATAGAGCTTGGGGCTTTTTCTACTTTGTTGTTATATTTTGATCTAAGGTGCAAATAAATTTGGTAATCTTTCTTATAATTTTGTATTATTTGTTGTCCCAAATATCACTAACCATTGGTCTGTTAGTATTTGAGTACCTTCATATAGCAAAGATTTGATTAAAACAATGCTTTCAAGGTTTTTAAATATATCTTTTATTTGTTTTGAGATCAGTTCTTTTTTTGCTATTGAGAGATATTGCAGTTTGACTATCAAGAAAGATTGGTTTGTCCTAGTATATCAAAAGAAGATTTGGTTTAACACTATCTTCACAGTATTTATTCATTATAGGTTTGTATTTAAAGATTAATTCTAAATATATACAGGTTTCTTTTATATAGTAGGGTTTGGACATATGAGGTTTGTTTCTATTTTGCTATATAAGATAGCTATAATTTTATTAGTTAGAATTTCTTTATAGTTTTGAATCTCAAAAATTAGAGCATTAATATTTTTTGTGCTTATAATTCTTTGTAGTGAGAAGGTGAAGAAGGTAGCTTACCCCTCTTTAGCTTAGTAAATAAACTAGACCATTATTTAGATTTTGAAATTGAAGAATATTCCTTTGTACTAACAGTATATATACTTGTAAGATCATTACTTTGTTCTTTGTTAGTGTGTATTTGAAATTCTAATAACTAATTTTTCTCTATTGATTTAGATTTTCTAGCAATTTCTATTGTGTAATATATGGAATTTTTTGATCAGATTATGTTGTATACTTCACTTTGAAACTTCACTTTGAGACTCCATAAAGAAAGAGGATTCTGCTTGGAAATTTCATAACTCTGAGTTATCTCAGCTTGTGTTTACTTTATTTAATATTTGTGGATTTGCAGTTTGATTAGACTTTTTTGTATCTTCTACTGGGGCTGTGATGTTTACTGCATTTTGGGCTTTTGTTTTTTTATTTATGGCTTTATTTTTATGTAACTCTCTCAAGACTTTTTTATTATTTCCAGATTGTGCGTCTGTTGACTTGTATTTTAAGGGTACAAGAGCTAATGCATCTGTTTTAAAGGTTTTTAACTCTTGTTGTCTGTTTATCACAGAAATGTTTTTATCTGTAAGTTACCTGGCACCTTTATAGAACAGAGTGACTGTCAATTCCCTAAAATTGGATTTTTTTGATAGATGCAGATTATATTAGTTGCAAATAGATTATAGTAGCTGCAAATAAATTATATTAGTTGTGAATACATTATACTAGTTGCAAATTATTTGTTATTGAAACTAAAATGGAGTAAGCATCCAGAAAAAGCAAATAATATTGTGATGTGAGATCATTATAAGCAGTTGAGTTTGTGCAGTATAATGCTGGCTGGTGGTTTCCTACCTGCGTAATGCAGGCCAGCTATTAATATAAACATGTAATGTAAGATTGATATCTTAGTAGTTATGATTATAAAAATAGCAGGTTTAGTTAACTGTGATTTGTATGCTATTAAACTGAAACAGAATATACTCTCAGAAAAAGCAATAATATTGCACTGAGAGAGATAACTGTAAGCAGTTAAGCTTAGTGCTAGCCAGTAGTTTTCTATCAGTATAAATATATGATTGATATTTGCAGTTATATAGCAGTTGGGTTTGTGCGGCTTAGTGCTGATGTGTTTGCATAATGCAAGCTAGCTGTCAGTATAAATATGTGATATTGATATTTGTAGTTATAGTGTTGACTTGCCTGCATAAAGCAGGCTGGCTGTCAGTATGAAAAGGTTAATATTGATATTCACCGATATTTATGAGAATAACTGGATTCCTTTGGGAGAGAAGGTTGGGTCACAAATTGTGGTCTGTTGCAGCCAAGTAAGCAATCATTGGCATAAGGCCAACTTATATTTTCCACAGATTTATCTTTATTCTCATTGCCATCTTTATTAAATTAGTGATTGCTGTATGTGGAAAGTTATTCACCTCCTTTGATTATTGGACCAGACTTGTTCTGGTTAATGGTTCTATGATGCACATCACATGCTTAGCATCTTTTCGATCTGTTGACTTTACATCAACTCAAATGATTATTACTGTACTGTAAATGTCATATGTCAGAATAGAATTATTGTGGGTTTAGAATCCACCTATATAGGTCATAATAAAATTTCAAAATGTGACTGATTCATTAAGAATTCCAATAAAACCTACACTAAAGTTTAAGTGTATTCCAAATTATTTCATCAAGTACTTTGTTTTGAAATTTAAGTTGCTTAAGACAAAGATTATTTATTAATTAAATTTAAAAGCATTATACATGAAGCTTTTACATTCATGATTAGTATTTCCGCATGGCATATATTTTTTCATTTACAGTAATTTTTTCACATATATTTTTTGCATTTACATTTAATATTATTTACTTATGAGGAAGATTGCATAATAGACACTTCTTGAATACTTATGTGTTGAAAAAAATTTGTTATAGAAAATTTTGTGTTTGTTAAATCTAAGGTCGTAATAAGAACATACTATAGTATTCTAAAAACTTATAAGTAATCCAATAAAGTCGGATTTGTATCCAAGCAATATGTGTCACTCGAGATCTTGCAGAGGGAGTGTCTTTTGATTGTTTTCTTACATTTTTTAATACAAAAATTAAAATTTTTACGTGCTATAAAGGTTTTATGTTGAATATTAATCAATTTACTACTAATATATTTGGAGAGTATTTCTTCAAATGCATTATGAGGTAAAAATGGATAATCTTGAGCTTTGGTTATCAGATAGAGTGTTTTCAAGGAAATAATAAAATAAAATTAGTATTTTATCGATAATTTATCATGATGATATAATATTAATTTATTTGACAATTGTTACATTAATTAATTACACACTTATTGTGTCATCGAATTTAAAATCATTTGATTAATTACAATTATCAAATTTAAAACCAACTTAGGTTTCATATTAACTTGGGTTACAATGGAAATCCGCTCCAACCTAAGTGGATTCTAAATCAATAATAATTACATTTCAACGAATGACATAAATACTGAAATTTTCATAAAATTTATTAATAAACAAAAATATGGCAAGAAGTTAACTACTTAATTGTGATATAAAAGATTGAAATAATAAAATTTACATAACCTAAGGTGTAAAAAATTTTGTCCAAAAAAATTTGTTCAAAAGCTACAAATAAAATTTCTCATCATCATTAATACAGAGCTCTACCTGTTTTGCTATAATTCTGTATAATATGAAATCGATAAAAATTTGAGAATTGCACTAAGATTACAGTACAATATGATATGACTAGCATACTCTTTTTAAACAATTCAAGTATATAGTTCTTTTATAAAATTTAAGTGCAATGAGTAAAAGAGGATCAATTAAACAAATTCTATATTAAAATAATCCTATTATTATTAGCTTGTAAATTATTGAAATCTTAATATGAAATAGATGTTCCAATTGGCTTGTTTAACTCCAAAGGGGCACCCTTAGAGATAGAGAGAACGCTAAATGAAACTGTAATTCCAATTGTATTAATATCATAAAAGAGATAAAAGTTTATCATTATTGTATAGTTCAAATAGTTAGAAATCTCAAATCAATACTTTTTGTTATATATTAGATGTTTCGCCAAGAGGTTTTCTTTCATCTCTTTCTGAAAACAGTTTTGCCCAACAACCTAGTGCTATCAAGGTACAATGAAACTTCAGACTAGAGATTATAAATTCTACTAATATTCATACATTAAACTTTATAAATTTTGCTAATATTCATGTATTATAATTTATGAATTCTGCATTGGTAAAATAGCAACTTGAATATTCAATAAAATTCTGAGATTCGTTTTTTGATTTATTTCAGATAAACAATACTCGCCTTTTGGTTTTATTTTTTAAAGTTCTATTTTTGGGATTGTTTATTTCTAAACCTACTTTCTGTGATTTTTGTGCAAATACCCCTTACTTTCTGCATCAATTTATTGCATTTTTTAACCTATTCGCATTTATAGTCAAATTCTGTGATTCTGTTCATAAAATCATGACCCTGCTTTAGACTTTTAATTTCATTTTTCGATTAGGTTGTCTGGGTTGTGGATTAAATTAGCCCGAAGTCTCACTCACAAAAAATAGCTAGTAAGTTTATAAATTTAAATTTAATACAATACATTATTAATTATAATTTCTGTAACAAGCTATTACATATAATTTATTGATTTTTAGGCTTTAAACAATTCACTGTTCAGGTGCTATTTCGAAACACTACAGAAATCAGGCTCAAATTCTGCTTAAACAATTTATAAGCATGTATTATTAATTATACATGTCTGAACATTTTAGCTTAAAACCTGTTATATATTTATTTATTCGTGCACAAAATTTTTGTATATAAAGAAATAATTCAAGTGAAAAGAGAACTTTTATATAGAATAATTTTTTTGTTTAAATATATGTTATCAACATCATACTTCCTATAAATACTAAAATATTTACAATATGAAAATATATATATTATTTCCTTATGAAGTCAAATGCAGAAATGATAGTTTCTATCGTTGAGTTAATTGATTAATGAATAGTTGAAAATCTTTTTTTTTAAATAAGAGAAAAGCTTTTATAATAAGATATTGATTTATTAGAAATTAGAACTATTTAACCCGCACTATACAGTGCAATATTCATCTTGCTAATGCTTCTTATTAATTCATTCTATTTATTAAAATAATTATTTATAAAGTACAACTTTTTATAGGCAAATCTGAATAGAATCAATTTTAAATTGCTTTGAAGACAGTTTGTTGTGTCTGTTAGTATTTTTGGTTTGATGGTATATTGAGATAATATTGAAAATGATGTAGAGATAAATTTGGTCAAATTATTAAATTGTTGTATGAGATTACTTAATCCATTGCATAAAAATAAAAAAATAAATAAATAAATATAAAAATAAAATAAATGTAACAAATTTATAGCTATTAAAAATGCTTTTACAAAAAAATAAGTAATTGTAATTTTTTTTTTTAAAAAAAAGCAATGCATGTCAGTAGAAATAATAAATGCAAAATCTCATATTCATCATTTGCGTTATAAAAACTTCTAATTAGAAAAATTATAAATAATAAAACATTTTACTTAAGAAATCGATTTTGAACTCGATTAGAGCATTATAAACAGAAAAATTTCTAATCAAATCACATAATCACAAAACTCGAATTTAACAAGTTTGGGTTTCAAACAGGCCCAAACTGAGTATGGACAAGTATAATAATATCTCTATTTAACTAGTGGCAAGCTATCCAGCTCACAAATATTTAGGCTGGTGGCTTTGAGTGGTATAGATATATTTTTTTTAACTGTGTAAGTATAAAGTTAAAAATTAGAGATCTCAATTTGAAAGATAAATCATTCTATCTTTAGATATGACAATTATACATCTCTATACTACTAAGATTTGGTTGTGTGTCTGTCCTCTGCAATTTGATTGGCTGTTGATAATAATGTGATGGGTACCATATATACTATATACTATAGTATAAGGAAAGTTATGCAATATTTGACCTTTTTGGCTATAAGCTTTATGCTATATTTAACCTTTTTGAATAATATTTAGAAAATAAAATTTTAGAAAATAAACTTAAGAAATTGTTTATTTGAATTAGATAATTATATGGTTGACATGTTTGAACTGTATTTGCAAATTCTAATTTATTTTCATAGCTATACAGTTTTTGTTATATCTGTCTTCTGCATTAATAGGCTTTATACGATTTTAACCTTTTTGGCCATTAATTTAAAAATAAACTTATTATTCATATTCAAATTGGATCATTATATAGTTGACATGTTTAAGCTATATTTTTAAATTCTAAATCAATAATAATGGAAAATTATTTTTATAGCTGTATAGTCTTGGTTTTTCTTTCTTAGTGTTATACTTTATCTAACAATTGCAATAAGTTTTAATTTTAAATACTAAGTCTATGCGATTGTGATAATTTTGTACTCAATAAACCCATATATAATATAATTAACGATTCTTGATAGATAAAAGCCCACTAGATGTTATTTTTTTGTTGAATTCAATCTAACAAAAGTTTTACTTTGAGATTAGCAACATTTTTTTTGCATTACAGCTTTTTTGCTCTATATGAAAGTTTTTCATACACCAATAAAGCTGTTAATTTTTTAAATACTAATTTAATAAATAGAAGCACCTTATTGTAATTGTCATACTATGGAAGAACAAAGATTACAATATCAACGTATGAGATTCAAGTTTGTATACAATCAAACCTCTTTATATACTGTATTTCGCAATAGATAATTTAGTTTAATTTACACATTTGAATCTCATTTATTAGACATAATGTTAATTTTTACTTACAACTTTTTCTACAAAAAATGTTAGCGGGAAAAATATAAATATTATTATTATCACTATAGATATAATAGTTCTCACATAGCAAAGCACGTGCAGATTCTAGTATATAAATAACCCTAAATTTGAACATTAACTATAAATTCAGTTTCAGCCGTGACAAAATTTAGGTTTTTTGCAATATATATAGTTTATGATTTTTTAGTCAAGAACAATAGCAAGTTTAATGCTTTATTTTGGTTTGTTTACTTTCTTTTAAACATTATTTTGTAATAAAATAAACGCAATTGTAACATTTATAGAATATAAAAAGGTATTTTAAAATTACAATATTTAAATCCTTTAATCATTTTATGTTCAATTATATATTAAGACCAAATATAAATATATATATATATTTAATGAAATGATTTCATATTTGTATAATATATTACTTTCGATTGCAACTATTCACGCATTACAATATCCTCTCCTGGTTATTAAATGTCTAGGAGAAGATTATCTTGATCAATATCTGTTTAAAGGGCCTGTCAATTTTCGAGATAACTATTATAATAAAGATATTAATTTTTAACTTAATAAATTAATTATTCATTTTCCAGTAGCATTTGCTCATCCAATTGATTAAATAGATGTTCAAAATGCTACTAAATGTGTAGTAAAGTGACGAAAAACGAAACTAGGTTTCGCGTTTCGTCAGTGCGAAACCTCGAAGCGGATAAATTTATGAAAAAAATATTAATGGCAAAAATGGAATAATTGGAACTTAAAAAAAAATTTTGAAAAATTGGGCCGGCGAGTTATGAAAACGAAAAATTAACGTTGCGTGACCTTAATTTATACACTTTGTACCTAACAAATTCGTTAAGACTAGCTGAGTGCAAAGATTTGTTAATAAATATGTTTAGGGTCCACTCTGAAATTTAGGTCGATTTTAATAAAACATATTTTTAATTTTGGAAATTTTTACAAACACATTGACAATAATATGATAAAATTGTATAAAATATTGTTGATCCACAAAATAAAAGTATGTATTAATAGAAATTAGCAATTAACAACAATACGTCCATATGGTATAAATTTAACGTATGCTTCAATTGTTTCAACATCTTTAAAAACATTATTCAAATTCCGTACATTCAAGTAATTCAAAGTTCTATTTCGTATACAGAATTCTATTAGCGCTTTTGTATTTTTTTCCCTATCAAGGTGATTAACTAACAGGCTTTTTAAAGGTGCATTACAATTAATGAACAAAATATCTATATATAGTTCTGGCCAATTGCTATTATCTAAGTTAAGATATTGTAACTTTAATGGTAATATTTCTGCAAATTGCTTAACTCGTTCTTTTTCCGGTACGTTAACAATGTGTCGTAACGTGAGAAATTGAAGTTCTTGTAAATTACCAAGGAGTTCTATGAGTTGTGTGGTAAATCTAATATTCGAAAGATTGAAATATGTAATGTTTGGGCAGAAGGACTTAATTGCTACTAGTAAAGATTCTTCCAAAATTTCATCATCTGTTGATATAATCTTTAATCGCTGTAGTAATGTGCTGGACTCTTCTAATATCTGTACTATAGTCGATGCATCAATTGAGCAATAAGCTAAATCTAAAGTGCTAACTTTATAATTTAATTTTTTCATCGATTCATTTTTGCAATGCCTGACACGAAGAATTTCTAAATTTTTACAATTTTTCAGTACCTCGAACTTAGCGCTACAATTACAAAATTCTATTATAACTTCTTGTAATGAGTTTTTTTGACACTCTAAAGCTGAAATTGTGCCATGGAAATTTTTGGGATATATGTAACTTTTTAGACCAGATATACCAGATAATTTAATTTTCCTAAGTTGCTCTTGTGATTTAATAACCCGTATAAGAGTATGAAATAATTGTGGTTTATACATGTTCAAAAATCCGTAGATTTCCAAAGTATTAATTTTCAAAGC
>CAJVPY010006730.1:0-10267 GCA_910591965.1 Dentiscutata erythropus | reverse complement strand
ACTAACTTGGAAGTAAAATAAAAAATATATTATGAGAGCTTCTAAATTTATTCCATCGCATAATATATTTTTTATTTACTTCCAAGTTAGTGCATGCGCATAGGTTAATATAATACATTATAATACAAAATTTGTATCTACAAATCTACTAGTAAATTCATTTTGAAAAGGCCCATTGTATGATTGATTGTTATAGAATGATTTTTAAGATATGAAACAATAGAATTTTTTTATTCTTATATCATGTGCATTTATAGAAACTGCAATAATTTTTTTTTAATTAGTTGTATTGTTTTTTTGATTACATACTGCATTTGAAACACTATGGTACCTTATTATTATTTGCTCATGTGCATTTATAGAAACTGCAATAATTTTTTTTTTAATTAGTTGTATTGTTCTTTTGATTACATACTGTATTTGAAACACTATAATACTTTATTATTATTTGCTTATGTGTTTTAATAGTTAAATTTTGCATATTTTTGATGTTTTAAATATATAAATACAGAATATTTTATTTAAAATTATTTAAATTTAATTTTACTTAAAATTTAAATTTTATTTTACAAAAATGACCAATTTTTTTTTAAACAAAAGTATTTTTGAAGAAACTCATAAAGAAAATACTCAATTGCAAACTGATCTTTCAAATTTGCAATTTCAATATTTAGATGAAGAAAATAATTTATCTTTATTAGATAATTCTGAAATTCAAGAAATTTCAGAAAGTAATCTTTTAGAAAATGAAATTTGGACTGAAGAAGAAATTTCTAAATTTAAAATATTATATTATAAAACAAAAGATATTTTAAAAGAACAAGAAGATAATAATCAAAACTTAGATGATGAAATTAATTTATTACAAAATAATGAATTTAAAGAATCTTTTTATAAAGAATATAAAAAAAATTGTTTACAAACTCAATGTGATTATTCAGTAGCTTTATTAAGACATTTAAATTTCAAAAAACTTTCTAAATCTTTTCAAGATATATATTTATTAGGTATTATTTCTGCTACTAAACGACCTGAAGTAGTTAGAAATTTAAAAAAAACCAAACTTACTACAGAGTATATTTTTGAAGGAAAATTAATTTGTTTTAATGCTTTTAAAACAATTTATAGAATTGGAAATAAAAAGTGGAAAAATTTAAGAGAACATTTTGGAGAAAATGATATTAATTTAAGAAAAAGTTCTAAAATAGACAAAGTTGGAAACCGAGCAATATCATTTGAAACAGTAATAAGAATTATTACTTTTATAGCAAATTATGCAAAACAAAATGGTTTGCCATCTCCAGGTATTATAATTATTAAATTAATTTTAATTAATTATTTTTATTAATTTATATAAATTTTATAGGCTGAAATTTTTATGATAATACTAATGCTATTATATATTTACTAGCAGATATAACTTATTTATCTTTATATAATCAATATTTAGAAACAACTGAAAATAATGATGAATATGAAGTTTGTTATACAACATTTAACAAAATTTAGAAAAAATTTTTACCACATATTAAAAAATTAACTCCTAGAAGTGATTTATGTTTAAAATGTAAAGATATGCGATTTAATGCAAATTATTGGACAGTTGAAGAAAAAGAAAATAAAGTATTAGAATGGCATAAACATATTGAATGGGCACATAAAGAAAGAGAAATTTATAAGTAAATAATTTTATTTATATTTATTTTGTTTATTAAATAATATTAATTAATTTATTTTAAATTTAATAGAAATTATATTAATATTGCATATAATAATATTCAAAAATTTGGAATTAGTAATTTAGTACGTCCTGGAAAACCTAATTCTTTAAATATTATAACTCATCTTTCTTGGGATTATGCACAACAAATTCAATTACCACATTCTTCTTAACAAGAAGTTTTTTTTTTATAAATTTAAAATAATAATTTTATTTAAATTAACTAAATTATTATATATAATTAGGGTGAAATTTATTTTAAATCTTTATATAAGGTTCATTTATTTGGAATATGTGATGATGCATTTCCACATCAAGTAAAAATTAAATTTTTATTATTAATTAATTTATTATTATATAAATTAACTAATATAAATTATAAAATATAATTATTAGGTAAATTATCTTATTAAAGAAAGTGAATTAGTTGGTAAAGGTGCAGATACTGTTATTTCTTTAGTACATAATTACTTTGAATTACATGGCTTAGGAGAAAAAAACTTAGTAATTCATGCAGATAACTGTTCTGGTCAAAATAAGAATAATGCTATGATAGCATATTTAGCTTGGAGAGTATTAACAGGATTGCATGATAGTATAACTTATTGTTTTATGGTTGCAGGACATACTAAATTTAGTCCAGATGGATTTTTTGGACTTATAAAATTACTTTTACGAAAATCTGAAGTAGATAATCTTGAAGATTTAGTTAAAGTAGTTCAAAATTCAACTCCTGGTGGATATAATATTGCACAAACAATTTTTGATAATAATGAAAATCAATTAGTACATTTTTATGAATGGACAAATTGGTTAAAACAACAATTTACAACAATTCCAAATATTTTAAAACAACATTATTTTGAATTTAATAGTTCATATTAAGGAAATATTAAAATTAGCACATCATCATATAGAGAAAAAACTACAATACAAATTAAAAAAACTAAATCAGATAATTTAAATCAATTAACTGAAAAAAAATTATCAGGTTTAAGTGCTGAACGACAATGGTATCTATATGAACAAATAAGAAATCATATACAAGATCTTAGTAAAAAGGATGATCTTTGTCCAATGCCTACTATGATTAAACTAGTAAAATCTAAATAAAATAAAAAAATACTATATATTTTATATTTTATACATCCTTTTATTTTTATATACAATTTTTTTAATAAAAATATTTTATATTTTCTAAATAAAGTAAATTTTAATTTATTAAACTTTAAAAAAATTATTTCATAACAACTACTTAATCAATTATACAATATAAACTTTAAAATTTCAATATAAATGTAAAAAAAAATAACATGGCCAGAAAAAAATTCATCAATAAAACTAAAAACTATAAGAAATTTTCCAATAAACACCAAAAAGACAACTATAAAATTCAACAGTAAAGCATTGACCAAAGACCACTTTCAACAATTTACTAGAAAACCTTCTTGTAATCCTCTAGATCCAGAGACCACAAGAAAATTCATCAGTAAAACACCAAAAGACCCAAAACAGTTCAAATCCAGGAAAACTCAAAGAGTACATTAGTAAAATGCCGAAAGACTAGAAAAATCAGAAAAACCGGAAGACCAGGGGAGACCACAAGAAATTTCATCAGAAAATCGCTGAAATACAAAGAAAATTAATTAGTAAAATCCAAAAGAACAGAAAAAAAACCCTAAAATTACCAGAAAAGCTAGAAGACCAGGAGACCACAAGAAATATCACCAAAAATCATCAAAAAAATTGAAAACAAAGACAATTAATTAGTAAAATTCAGAAAAACAGAAAAAAAAACAATTAAAATTACCAAAAAAGCCGGAAGGCTAGGAGAGACCACAAAATATCTCACAAGAAATCGTCAAAGACCTGAAAACAAAGAAAATTAATTAGTAAAATCTGGAAGAACAGAAAAAAAAACTTAGCAACACAATTACAATTACCAGAAAAGCCGGAAGACCAGGGGAGACCACAAGAAATTTCACCAGAATCGTCAAAAAAATCTAAAGAAAAGAAAATTAATTAGTAAAATCCGGAAGAACAGAAAAAACTTCAACAATACAATTAAAATTACCAGAAAGCCGGAAGACCAGGGGAGACCACAAGAAATTTCACCAAAAAATCGCCGAAAGACCTGAAGACAGAAAATTAATTAGTAAAATCCAGAAGAACAAAAAAAAAACCCCAACAACACAATTAAAATTACCAGAAAGCCGGAAAACCAAGAAAGACTACAAGAAATTTTACCAGAAAATCGCCGAAAAACCTGAAGACAGAAAATTAATTAGTAAAATCCAGAAGAACAGAAAAAAAACCCAACACAATTAAAATTACTAGAAAGCCGGAAGTAGTGTTACAAATCGTCAAAAATTTTTCAATCGATTAGTTGATTAATTCAAAAATTTTTAATCGATTAGTTGTCAACTAATCGATTTATCGATTATTTTATTATAAGTTGACAAAATTTTTCAATCAATAAATTGTTTTTTTCAAAATTTTCCAATTGATTTGTCGATTAGTTAACAACTAATCGATTTTTCGATTTTCGATTTGTATCACTAGCCGGAAGACCAGAGGAGACTACAAAAAATTTCACCAGAAATCGATGAAAGACCTGAAGACAAAGAAAATTAATTAGTAAAATCCGGAAGAACAGAAAAAACCCAACAACACAATTAAAATTACTAGAAAGCTAGAAGACCAGAGGAGACTACAAGAAATTTTACAAGAAAATTGCCGAAAGATCTGAAGACAGAAAATTAATTAGTAAATCTGGAAGAACAGAAAAAACCCAATAACACAATTAAATTATCAGAAAAGCTAGAAGACCACAAGAAATTTCACCAAAAAATCGTCGAAAGACCTGAAGACAAAGAAAATTAATTAGTAAATCCAAAAAAACAGAAAAAAAAACAACAATTACAATTATCAGAAAAGCCGGAAGACCAGGGAGACCACAAGAAATTTCACCAGAATCATCGAAAGACCTAAAGAAAAGAAAATTAATTAGTAAAATCTGGAAGAACAGAAAAAACCCCAACAATACAATTAAAATTACCAGAAAGCCGGAAGACCAGAGGAGATCACAAGAAATTTCACCAGAAATTAACGAAAGACCTGAAGACAAAAAAAATTAATTAGTAAAATCCGGAAGAACAGAAAAAACCCCAACAATACAATTAAAATTATAAAGACCAGAGGAGACCTCAAGAAATTTCACCGGAAAATCGAAAGACCTGAAAACAGAAAATTTATTAGCAAAATCCAGAAGAACAGAAAAAAACTCCAACAACACAATTAAAATTACCAGAAAGCTGGAAGACCAGGGGAGATCACAAGAAATTTCACCAGAAATCGACGAAAGACCTGAAGACAAAGAAAATTAATTAGTAAAATCCGGAAGAACAGAAAAAACCCAACAACACAATTAAAATTACTAGAAAGCCGGAAGACCAGAGGAGACCACAAAAAACTCACAAGAAAATCGCCGAAAGACCTAAAGACAAAGAAATTAATTAGTAAAATCTGGAAGAACAAAATAAAAACGAATAACATAATTAAATTACCAGAAAAGCCGGAAGATTAGGGGAGACCACAAGAAATTTCACCAGAAAATCGCTATAAGACGTGAAGACAGAAAATTAATTAATAAACAGAATAAAAAAAATTTTCTTACAATAGTTGTTGAATCATTACCCACTAGCACTAGATTTAAAGACAAGAATCGAATCGTTGTATGGAATTTTCTAATGTTATTTTTAGATCATAATTTTGGATGATCACGTGGTAAGCTGCAGTTTTTAAACCTGATTTACTCAAAATTGTTTATATGTAAAAATGGTCCCTTTTCATACGAGACACTCCATATCGTCAATGAAGTCAAGCATAAGTAACATAATAGAAAGAGAACAACAAATGAGCTTCTTAAGTTACTCTTTGAAAAACTTGAAAGTACTTGCAACAGGATTCCAAAATATATATGAAGGAGTAAGGTTTTACAAAAATTACTAAATATAAAAGAATCTGCAAAAAAAAGCTCAAAAATAAGCAAACTAATTACTATCTCTTAAATTGTTTTGCAGCCAAATTTGCTTACAAACTTTTTTAAATTTTAAATTTTTCTAATAAAATTTTAAATATTGATTTTAGCTATATATTTTCTAAGTAAAATATTTAATTTGAGATTTGTTTTATTAGCTTTGTTAAGAAAATTTTTTAAAATTATTAAAAAACTTTAGTACAATAAAAGTTTAAAGTTTTTGTATTGAAATTTTTACTATACAATTTCTTCTTTAGATTTTTTTAAATTTTATATATTTTTCACCTATAAAAAAAACTTTACTCTTAAGACAAGTCTTAAGTTTTATTAGTAAATCAATAAATATATAACAATAAAAGTTGTCATTTTTTATATAAACTACAATATTGTATTAGTAACTATGTTTTTAAAATCAATATTTAAAAAGTTCACCAAGAAATTATAAATTAATTTTTTAGTTTAAAAATTTTTTTAAAATTGTTTATAAGCAAACTAAAATTTTTGTCTTATAATATAAATACAAATATTGCAAAAATATAATTCTCATTTTCAAATATTAACATGTTAAATTTTATTTAAATATTTTAAATAATTAAAAAAGTAGATTAAAGACATATTTATAGTAATTATGCAGGCAAATTTGTCTGCAAATCTCTACCAATTAAGGAATTGGTATAAATAAATCTTGTAATACTATTTTTATTTTACTAACAATACCCAAGGCCTTAGCTCTGTTCTCATTTGCTATTATTATAACAGCTTTGAGGGTTTATCTATTTCTAACTTTAATTCTTTCAATAATGCTTATAGCTACACTAAAATCTAGAATAGCTACCATAGAGGTTTTTTTATATATACATGATATTGTATAGCAATGGTCTTGTAATTTATCTTTGTCTTTATAAGGTTGGCTTCTGTGTTTGGAGCCTTTTTCTATTTAAGTATTTTTGCTAAGTTTCATTTCTAGTTAGGATATTGCAATAGTTGTTTTAATATAGCACTTGCAGGCATTGACAACAAGTCTTCTGCACCAGTGTTGGCAAATAACTGGTCATTTGATTTTAAATAACCAAATAACCAAAATAATAACCAAGTTATTTATCATTTGGTCATTTAAAACTAAAAGTTACACAAACCTAAATTCAGCAATTTTATTAGCTAGTTCTTTACTATACTAATTTTATTTATAAGATTAAACTAATTATTATTGTTATTTAAATTAAACTATATATGAGTACTCAGCTTAAGAGTTTTGTAGCATTTACAAGTATATAAATCCCAAATTAAGTAAACCATTAGAGCTAAATTGGATTAACATCTATAATTGCTCCTCCAACCAATAGTCACAATATAGTAAGGGATATAAAAAAAATTTAGATTAATTTAATAATTTGGAGTTAGTTATCACAATACTGCTACTTTATTATATTAATACACTTTAAATAAATATTTTATAAAATAATTTAATTGAAGATTTTTATATACAAGTAATAGTTAAAAAAAGTTTATAAAAAAAAAATTATTTTATATTTAATTATTTGTTTTATAAAAAGGAAATAACTTCATTTAACAGATTCCAATCTCAACTTATACAACTACAAGCAACTTCATCATCTAAATCTATAACTTATATACTTTTTACAACAACTATCTCTAATACTACTTCACAAATATCTCTTTTAAAACTAATATTCTAGTATTCTAACTAGATCCAATATAGCACACACCATTCACATATTTTTAATCTATCTCAAATCTATTATACATCTCCTCAGATGAAAACATAGTAATGCTGATACTCTATTCAAAATATATACTCTAGAAAAAGAAAAACAATTAGTATATATAATAGACATAGAAGATAAAGATTTTATGAAATGTAAAATCTCAGTAAAGTTTGTGAGTAATTGCTTTATACTCACTAAAGATGAAGATGAAGTTCCAGCACAAAAACCAAAGTTGCTAGAAAGGTTAATAAAAGACTAGTTAAAGAAAGCCACAGAGAAATAATAAAGAAAATATTAAGCTACAATCTATCTCAAGGGAGTGGTGCTCATTTCACTGACAATTAGTTCATCAACACTTCAGTTCACCAACAATTAATTCACTAACAATCTTACTTTACCAACAATTGATTCACCAATAATCATTTAACAAATAGGTTTATTTTACTGACAATGCATTTTACCAATAATACATTTCGCCAACAGATGCATTTCACTAACAAAATGTTTTACCAACAATACGTTATATCAACAAGTTTAAAAAAATTTGCTGATAATAATTTTAATAAGTTATTGATTTCAGTATAATCAGTATAATAATTACAGCTGTTCTCATAAATTCTGGACAACTGATAAAAATTTGGCCGAAATTACAGCTGTTTTTATAAATTCTAGAACATCTAAAAAAATTCACCGATGATAATTTCGGCTGAATTCAATAAGTTATTTATTTCGAGAATATAAGATTCAGTAATATTGAAAATTTGGTACAAACATTTTGTACAAGAAAATTTTTTTTACAAATAAATATTATTTTATTTTTTGTGCATTTGCACAGTGTATTGTTAAATAACATTATTGCACAACAAATTTTCAACACTGAACAATATGTACATATGTATATATATACATAATTTAATATAATCAGATAACTAATATATATTACAATACAGCAACATGCATACTTGTTTACTTATTTTTCACAAACAAAGCCTTTATTTATTTCTAATTATTTTTAGACAAAAATTAGATTTAAAAAATTGTATAAAACTTCAATTCCTATTCTTTAGCAAGATCCATTTTAATTTAAACGAAGGTATTATTAATTTCTAATTATTTTTCATTTCTTGTTAATGAACTAAATTTTGGTTCTATTCTTTGCAAGATCCATTTTCGTTCAAATGAAGACATTTATTTATTTCTAATTATTTTTCATTTCTTGTCAAAGATAAAAATTTGTTTTTAAAAAAACTAAACTAAATTTCAATTCTTATTCTTTGGCAAAGTTCATTTTTGTTCAAATGAAAGCATTTATTTATTTCTAATTATTTTTTATTTCATGTTAAAGATGAAAAATATATAAATAAATATAAACATAAAATTTTTTATTTTAATTTCATTTATCATAATTCTATATGCATTATTGACAGATATTAATAATATCTTGTTGCTTGGAATCCTAGACCGAGATTCATTTTTAAACCAGTAGACAAATTTATGATCATATTTAGCTTTTTTAATAGCGACACAATATGTTTGTAATAAAGTCTAGTTTATATTTGATTTCTTTTTACATTTCTTGTTGAGGTTTATTGGTTGAGATGAACAGTTTTTTCCATAAATTTTTATACAAACTAAGCACACCAAACATGTTGATACAAAAATAGCTTTTATTAATTATTTTATTATACTGATTATACCAAAATAATAACTTATTAAATTCAGCTAAAATTATCATCGGCAAATTTTTTAGACATCCCAGAATTTATAAAAACAGCTGTAAACTCATTGGTAAAACATATTGTTAATGTAACATATTGTTAGTAAAATGTATTGTTGGTGAAATAAATTTGTTACTAAAACATATTGTTGGTGAAATAAACATGTTAGTAAAATGATTGTCAGTGAATCAATTATCAGTAAAATAAGCTTATTGGTGAATTGATTGTCAATGAACTGAGGTGTCAGTAAACTTATTGTTGATGAAATAATACATATCTATCTCAAGACTTAATATAGTATCTCTGCTCTTATCAAGATGTCAAGTTTATTTTAAAAGGGATCTATTACAGCTAGCAGCATTATATTTGTATTACATTGAATATGTTAGTGATTGATTGAGAAAAAAAAATGAAAAAAAGTATTTATCTAGAAATTGAAAAGGACTACCACTCAATGTTGGTGTGGTGACAAGTTATACTCACTAATAGATAAGTATAGCAAATGCTATAGTAATCTTAAACTATGAATCATAATTAAGAAATTTCCAATTGATAAAGTCTTCAAATATTACTGGGCAACTTTAACCAAAGAAGAATCAAGTAATAACTATAGTGACAATAACCAAGGGTGAAGTGATAGTGGCTTTATTAGTGGCTTTACCTGAAGCACTTTCAACCTTATTGATAACACTCTATAAAAAGGTAAGAAAGTAATAGTATTAGCAAAAATCTTCTTCTAGACTTTTTTGATAAAAAAGAAAAAAACCTAATATTATATCTAACAAATAGATTAATAAACTTTTCTTAGTAGTTAGAACTATTAGAGAAACTATTAGAGTATTATTATACAATTTCTCTAGTACTTATCTTTGCAATTCTATTTAGTAAAAAACTACCAATCCAGTTAAATACTTTTAAAGTACAATTTAAAACCTCAAATATCTATTCACAAAAATAAAAAACTTTGCAGGTTGGTCACTACTACTAACTTTTCTTAGTAGTTAGAACTATTAGAGAAACTATTAGAGTATTATTATACAATTTCTCTAGTACTTATCTTTGC
>CAJVPY010006729.1:0-10269 GCA_910591965.1 Dentiscutata erythropus | reverse complement strand
TTAAAATTAATTTTAAAATTAATTTTAAAATATTTTTTAAAAATTAATTATTAGCCAATCAAAATGCAAGAATTTACAAAGACATCAAATTTCAATATGAAATTTTTGAAAATGGGACAAATTTCATAAATTCTGCCTTTAGGTGTCCTGCACTGTACCTCTATCAAGAAGTAGTACAAATGTAATGGAAAAAAAGAAAAATACACTATTATAACCCGTGCCAGATTTAAGAAAAAATTTTATAACAACTGCAATCTTAGTATATCTCGACTACAAAATCTAACAACTTATTGTCTGACTACCGACCACCTTCGAATGCTACTAGAGACCCAATTCCAGTCATGTATAGATCATATATCTATAGACTACATTGCATCACATATCCATCAATAAACAAGACACGTGGTTGCATTCCTGGGTACTTCCGGATTTGGGAGGTAAACAATATTGATTTTTTGAAGAGGGTAAGCCAAATCACTTACTTTTTGTCGAAATTTTTGAGAAAAACCGGCCGAGCGCAAAATACTTAGAACAAGACCACTTGCACCTAAGGAAAGTAGTTACATTCATGAAAAGACTCAAAAACTCCTAAATCTTCTTCTAGGAAAGGGGTGAAGCACCTATACTTCTTTTTTAGTGAGTGATAAACTCTGGGCTTGTCGGCAAGTAGCATATGAAAACTACTTCTAAACGACAAGTGCCGTGCGTGTGGTGAGTGATAAACTCTAAAGAAGTTAGCAGGTAGCATATGAGAATACCTCTAAATAACAACTGCCGACTTATAGCGACTAGTATGCCCTCTGTGTTTTACTAAAAGCTATTGTGTTTTTACAAAAAATGTGTTTAGATTTTTTGGTACAGATGATCATTGGAAAGAGTTGATTATATCGATATAAATCTGCATTTCCAACAAGTTAAAATAATTTTTTACAAAATAAATTTTATTTTTAATTTTAAAAAAGTATAAAGAGAAAAATATTGGTCATAATAGTAATTAAAATATTAAAATTTGTTTAATAGATTATAAGTTATAAGATATTTAATCTTTGTAATTATATAGTTTCTTATAACTTACTGTATTTGGACATACAGATTTTTAAACAATAGTAAATTTTATTATATGATTTTTCCGATTCGTATCTGAAATACTAATTAAATATTTATATCTCAAGGCACATATACCGATATACTGCTTGACCATGTGACTATTGACCGGTCATAACCAGTGTTAAAATTCGATCTTGTTTCAATGGAAATGCTGAAATGCTTGATAATTTCTAACTAGAAAAACGGCGACGTTTTGTAGGCTGGAGCCTTAATTCTTAGGTCTTATACTTTAGAATTAAACTTAAGATATATTTGAATTTTATAGGTTGCTATTACATATTATATTTTCAATAAATTCATAATATAAATGCTATTTACATATTATATTTATAATAAATTCATAAGACTAGGAACCGGTGTAAGTCTGGAGCGACAAATTTTTAATAACTTTACTAAATACCGTATTAAATAATATATATTACACAACATATTAACCAATAAAATTTATAGTTTATTTTTTTTTATTATAATATATATATATATATATATTTGAAGCCAAAACAGTCTCGAATAAATTTCTACAACTAAATCATAATCTAAATCTAACCCTAAAGTCCCAATAAAATTAACCTAATAATTAACCTTAAGGCCTAAGTTGAGATCCGCTCAAGTTTAATAACAGATTATATGTGATTACAGCCATTTTCAAAAATGTGTGGACGATTTCCATATACCTATGTAAAAAATCAAAGAATTTAGAAATTTAGATTAGTAAGAATTATAGCTATTTTCAAAAATGTGTGAATGGTTACAGATCATGATATTTTCCAGATTTCCGGAGTTTTCAAGACCCGCTCTAATCAGAAGTTTAATTTTTATAATCTAAATTCCAAATTCTTCGATTTCCCACATAGGTATGTGGAAAATAGTTCACACATTTTTCGATTAGGACAGTCTTGAAAACTCTGGAAATCTGGGAAATATCGCGAATTCCCATGACATGGTGATTTTGCAACCGTTCACACCTTTTAGAAAACAGCTGTAAGGGCAAAGTTAGTTTGTGTTGAAACTATCGCCAAAAACTTGTAGACCATTGCGATAACGTATGTTGTTGAGTTGTCAAATTAGTTGTACCTGATTTCAATAACACATCGTGTGGTTAAGGTAGCGTCAGTTTGTATTGGAATTATCGTGATTTCCATCGTGACAGACCACTGTAATGACACACAATATATTGTTTGAATTGGAATTAGCAATGACTCTATCGTGAGTTACTGCAAAAAAATTCTACCACAGACTTACAGACCATTGTGATGACCGTGATTTCGATTGTGATTTACTGGAAAAATCCAGTACATTAATCGAACCTTTCAACTTAATCCAATACAAAACTCACCTAACCCTACTTAAATTCACTTCCGCAGCTACAAATTCTTCCCGGTCATGGCTAGGCATGTCAACAAAATAGCCTGTAAGTACTATAATCGAATTTTTTTACAGTAAATCACCATCAAATCCAATACAAAACTAACTTTAACCTTATATAAATTACTTACTAGCGCTACAACTTCTTTCTTCCTGGTCTCAGAATTACCTCTAGGATGTCATCACGATATTCTGTAAGTACAGTAATCGAATTCTTATTGTAAATTACCATATAAATCACGATAATCCAATATCAAACTACCATAACCTTATCTAAATCTACTTATCTATCATGTTACTGCAATAGTCATTAAGTAACCGAATTTTTTTACGGCCAATCACTATACAAATAACGATAAATCAATACAAAACTATAGCGTGTAAGTAAGTAATCGAATTTTTTACAAAACTTAAGAAAGTAACGAAATTTTAAATACTTACGAGGACCGGCGCAAAACAACAGCGGAGCGACGAAAGAAAAAGACGAAACATAAAAAATCACCTTTCATGCACTAACAAAAAGTTTTTCCTTGAGCGATTTACTATAACTGACTAAACCCAAACCCCAACCTAACAAAACACTACGACGATTAGGAGAATAAAAAATAAACGCCACTGACCACGAAGAAAGAACATCGAAATGGTCGGACAGGTTTTCATAAATTTTGGAAAATCTGGCAAAAATTGACCGACCGAATATCTGCCGGTTCGATAAGTTTTTGTGCAGTGATAAACTTCTGATTCAGGTGTGATTACAGTAATAGGGTTATTCAGAATTAAGGATTAAGGATCAGGTTTCTGATTTCAAATTAAATTAGTGATGTATTTATTTCGAAACCTTATTTGTAAGCTTATTTATATAATAGCAATAATAATTAACACTTTTATGATCATGAATTTTCTCTTGATATATAATATCTTTCACATATATATTCTAAAATGCCCTATATTTCTGATCAACAATTACATATTAAATTACATATTAAAGACATACTGTAAATAGTATTTTAGAAATACTAATAGAAGAATATTCTAATAATACTCAAAAAGAAATCGATGAACTGTTGCAAACAATTGAATTAGATCGATATCTTATGATTTTTTTCAAGTTCTTTTCTTTAGTGGTTTGTTTAAAAGTTTTTGGGTGGTATATTAATAATTCAAAAATAATTATGTAATATCATTTAAAAAATTTAACCAATAATTTGTAATTCTTTATTAATTTATTACAATAGTATCATTTAATAGCAATACATTATCAAAAAAAAAAGGTACACATTTTATCTCCGGATAACGTTTTCTGTTTTCAAAGTTCAAAACAGAAATATGATATTTTTGCACCTTTACTTATTTTTGAAAATAAGTAATGAATCAAAACTTATCGAATCGGTAAATATTCGGTCGGTCAATTTTGCCAGATTTTCCAGAATTTATGAAAACAGCTGTAATAAAAGCTATTTTTGTATCATAATGATCATTTTATGATATCATAACAATGTCAACGATTTTAAATTTTCGTTCAAATGCTTGTCCAAAACATGTTGGTGTGCTTAGTTGTGCAAAAATTTATAGAAAAAACTGCTCATGTCGACCAATAGCCTTAACAAGAAGGAATTGAATATAAACAGACTTTTAGCTCAAACAGGTGCCGCTATTTTGGTTTAAAAATGAATCTCGGGTTAGGATTCCAAGCAACCAATATATTATTAATATCTTCGAGAATGCACAAAGGATTATGATAAACAAAATCAAAATAAAAAAATTTTATGTTTATATTTATTTGTTTCAACAAGAAACGAAAATAAATAAATACTTTCGTTTGAACGAAAATGGATCTTGCCAAATAGGAATCAAAATAATTAAAAATGAATAAAGGATTCATTTGAGCGAAAATGGATTTTGCCAAAGAATAGGAATTGAAATTTTACACAATGGGTTCCTGTAACAACAAAGTAAAACAGTTTCATAGATTATCCGTGAAACTGTCTTACTTTGTTACAAGAACTCATTGTGTAAAATTTCAATTCCTATTTTTTGGCAAAATCTATTTTTGCTCAAATGAATCCTTTATTCATTTTTAGAATATGGCCGCTACCAAGGCAAAGAAACTACAGATAAAAATAAATCTGAACTTGATGAAATAATTGCCAATGAAACTTATTTAAAGGAGTTTAGGACAGCCGATAATTCCCTAAATCCAGATGATTATCGTCCTATGCCTATTGTAGAAGAAATTTTGCGTTGAAAAAATGAAGCCTTTTTCGATGACAAGATCCATTTTCGTTCAAACGAAGGTATTTATTTATTTTTGCTTCATGTTGAAGACAAATAAGGCCGCACAAACTTTTTTAATTGATTTTCATAACATCAACCAATGTTTAGTAACACGGGCACAGACTTTTTTTTTTTAAAAAAAAAATTTTTATTTTAGCACAGCTCAAACGTCCAGTAAACGCTTTTATTTGCAGAATTTATACTTCTACGAATTCAAGAATATTGAAATGCGGATTCTGAAAATTCTGAAAATTCTGTAAAATTCACATGTACTGTATAAGTGCGAAGCAACACCCTCCTGTGTGCTAATTAATTGACCTGCGCATAAGAGAAGATTTTCTAAACTCAATATAGTCGACCTTCAATAAATGCACATTGTTGGGTAAAAGTGCATTTATAAAATATATGGAGAATAATATTAAATAATTACATTAGACCGATCAAATTATGTGCACTTATTATTATAGGGAAAGTGCATGTGAAGTGCACTTATAGAGTGTGCGCAATGGCATATCGACTGTATATTGCAACAGTAAATTATGTGCTATGCTAGGATGCACATTAATTCGGGACGCCCATGATGAGCACTAATTCGAGTTATTTTTGAAGGGCCTGATTTCTAAAATAACACCTGCAAGTGTTATTTGTGCTTATTCGTATTAACAGATACACATTTATACTATCATGATCGTGCCATAAATGTTTATACTGTTGAATTTCCAAAACCAAACCGATAGCCTGTTAAATCCAATAAAATTTAGTCTACCATACACAAAACTTCAGTTTCAGAAATTTAACAGCATTGCGACTCTATATATATATATATAAGCTTACAAATAGTAAAGATTTAACCGAGGTATTAGCATTTTCAAATTTCCCTAATAGTGACACCGATTTTAACTACGATATCTAAATTCTAAGTATATAAGTCCTGTCAAGAGATTCGGGCTTTCAATTTTATCATCTATTATTTATTGAATTCATTATATGATACGTAATCACATATATATCACCAATCAGATTTTTCATAGGCTGAATCCAATAAATAATTAATGAAAAACTTGAAAGTATTATTTTCTCTTGACGGAACTCATACACTATGATAGTTAGCACAGCCTAAAAAAAGATGGTGATTATCTGCGAGCATAATAAAGGTTGGATAAGTTTGTTTTACTAAGAACACGATAAACTAAAGAATATAGTAACTTAGGTAGAAATCGAAACACATAGTTTGAAAGAAATGCATAAGTTGAATTCTTATAAGCGTGAATTCGGTGCAGAGCTACTGTTACCATCGGTTGGGAGAGCAATTGCGGATGTTAATCCAATTTAGCTCCGATGGATTACTAGGTTCGGGATTTATAACACTTATACACGTGGGATGAGGTCACGAAACTCTTAAGCTGAGTCTGGGTTATCACTTAACAATCAAACTTTAATTACCAGGGAAGGGTTTATTATATACAATAAGAAATTCGAGACAACGATAATAAAGAAATAAAACAACAAATAAAGGAATAAACTAAACTAAACTAATAACTAATACATAAACTCTAATACAACATAAGGGGGGATCCGAATATAAACTAAATCTAAGACATCAAAGGGCTATATATATATTGAGACACACACGGTCTAATGAGACCTTGCCTGAGGAAACTTAACTAAGGCAGAAACCCAGGCCTTAAATACCTTTTACCTTACTAAGGGCTACTGCGCTATCTTTAATCCAGGCTTATCTTCTTAGTAATCAATCTTCGGGATGTGAACCATTCTCATTAGATAGCCTCCAAATATTGCTCACAACAATTGTGAGCTAAGCGCACAATGATTGTGAGCTAAGCACACAATGACTGTGCCAAATATTTACTGCAATTATTGCTTCTATCTAATGTTTATCGGATAGTAGGTGTAAATTAATTACCGGGATTGATCTACATCTCTAAGCCTTAATCTGCCGGATTGATCTATGTCTAAGTCTTTATCCGCCACCTAATAGCCTCACAATATTCTTGTGGCTTTGGGTCATTTAGGCTTTTAGTATCACCAAATCACAGCCAGGTCACGGGTTTAAAATTTAAACCATGGCACTACATATGATATCTATTTGCTTGTTTATTATTAGTATTGACTATAAAAGAGAAAAGAAATAAATTAGTCATTTACACATATAGTACATATCTATATAAACTTATCCATACTTTAAAGAAATATCAAGACAATTCAACATTAAATGATTATATCTCAAATATTAATTGTCATGTTGCATAAATAAAAGGTTCTAAACCCTATTGACACATTTAAGGTCACTAAGGCCATTCTCAAGCACCTCACTCAATGGATCGGATGTAAATTTTTAATTAGTTGGGAATTAAATAAATCAATCAAGTGAGTTACCAATTCGATCAACAAATCAACAAGATACAAACCACCTATTTGCCCAAAAAATTTACCATTGATAAAGATCACTCAAGCACTACTTTTACATTTTAACATATCAAACATAATAAACAATGAATTCACAACAAAATTCACAACAAATTTCTAACCGGTCTAAAAAAATAGCACTTTATTTTTAATGCTCGAAGCTTTTAAAACAAATAATCGACACCTTGATATGAGCATAATTAATACAACTCATCTTTTAATATTTGACCAAGCCGTAATGAATACTGCTATTCCACTTTTTGCTCATATAAACTTAATAAATTTTTTTTTTTACTTCTTGTTGCTGCAAAGTAACTTTCACTAATGATTTCAACAAAAGGTTAATATTGGTAAAATCATTAAAGGGAGAAGCCGACGTAACCGAAGCTGAAGATTCGACAGTCAGTTAAACAGAATTTTTTTTATTGGATTTTTTAGACGTTTTAGGCGGCATAATGAAGATCATAAAAAATAGAAAAAGAGTATGCTCAAGCATTTAATTCTATAAATATCGCGTGATGCTTGAGTGTCATCACGATCATTCTTTAATCAATTGATTTAGATGCTTGAGAATGGCCTAAGTCCTATAAAAAAAAAAAAAAAGAGCATTTGGGAAAAGTGATCTAAAAACAAAAAAAAGTGCTCTTAAAGAAATTTAACCAATCAGAAACATAAATAACTCTAGCAAAATTGTATGATTTCGAAATTAATAAATTCTATTGGTTAAAAAAAATTTCAAATCCCACTTTGGTGATATGAAAATCAATTATATTAATTTGTATCGCCTAAATATAAACATGTTTGGTTGCTTGGCGAGATTCATTTTTAAACCAAAATAGCGACACCTGTTTGAGCTAAAAGTCTGTTTATTTTTGATTCCTTCTTGTTAAGGCTATTGGTTGACATGAACAGTTTTTTTCATAAATTTTTGTACAACTAAGCATGCCAAACATGTTTTGAACAAGTATTTGAACGAAAATTTGATATTGTTATGACATTGTAAAATGATCATTATGATACAAAATAGCTTTTATTAATATATTGATCATACTGAAATCAATAAACTTATTGAATTCAGCTGAAATTATCATTGGAAGATTTTTTGTAAAATCTGCAAAAATCTGTATTTTTGCTGAATTTTACAGTTCTGCAAAAATCTGCATTTTTGCCGAATTTTACAGTTCTGTAAAAATCTGCATTTTTGCTGAATTTTACAGTTCTGTAAAAATCTGCAATTTTACTTATTTTTGTGAATTGAATTTAAAAATCCTGTAAAAATCTGCATTTTCACAGAAAATTGCAGACCTGCACTAAAAAAATTTTCCCGATGTATCTTTTAAAATTTTTCAAAATTAATTACAAAAAGGTTAGCCCTGATTGCCCAGGCTGGTCCGGCCTGAGATTTTTTTATTGGCCCATATTACTAAACTAGAAAGCTGAACACATATTCGGACCTTTCAAAGAACAATTAGTTCCAGCCTGGCTAGAACTATATTTAATCAAACACTTAAGCCTTATATAAGTTTTATTACAGTATAATTTCTAGTATAATTCTTAAACTTACTAGATTTTTTTTTTTTTTTGAATTTAGAAAAATTTGTATATAAGTAAAATAGTTATATTCAATTTTTTTATTTACCAACTAGCTGAAAACCCATGCAAGGGGTTGGAATTCCATGGCCTAGTAATCTAGACATCCAACTCTTTATGAGCAGGTTTTGGGTTCAAGTTCTAGTAGATATGTTTACTTACGAATATTTGAAAATATCTGCCATGGGAAGTTCAAGTAAATACAGGTCTGGATTAGAAATTTTCAGAAAGAGGTCTATTGTGAAGTAGTTGGCACTATGTGTAATGATAGTTGTTACAAAAGGTTCTATTACACAAAGGTTGTACATATAAATTTGCGATTGGCAAGGTAGTACTAATAACCTCTAAAGCAGCATTGGAGATCTTGTTTGGGAAGATGATTGGGTGGTAACCAGAATTGAAAGTAATGAGAAATGTGGTGAATATAAAGGGACCTGTGATAAAGAATTGGCCTTACCAAATTTGAAACACCTCTAGCAGTATAGAACTCACTGGCTAATAAGAAGTTGAAGCATAGAGGTATGTATATGTTGATAGATTTAACAGGTTCTGGTCATACTAATATAGAAGCCTTTGGGCATTAAGAGAACTTGGGAACACTAATAAGATATAGCTAGTATAAGTGCATGCAGTGGTAATCGAGAGCTACAACTGCTGAAAATCACTATAAAAAAAAAATGATGATACACTTGTTACCTCTAAGCCTCATGATACCACCCAACTATATTAACTACTAGAAGCATTCTGCAAAACATATCTGGAAACTCATTACCATATTGAGAAGTATAGTCGTTAGCACAATTACTAAAATAGATACATTAAGATCTGAGTTTCAAAGTTGCAGAAAATCAGCTAGTTATAGCAGCATACAGGCTTGAGATACTTATCTAATTGGATAGAGACAGCTGCATGGCTTGAGATATGAACTCCTAAAAATATGCTAGTAGGAACTAAGAGAGTAATTTTCTGTTAGGCACACCAAACTAGAAGCAACAAGTGCCTACTTAAAGCAATATACACCAATTTGAAAGTTGAAAAAGTAGGTAATATGAGTAATGTAACAGATATATAAATACTAATTGGTGGTTGGGAGAGATGTACAAATCCAGGTCAGCTGTGTAGTGGGAATACGGTTGGCTCTGGTAGGTTTTAGTTATGGATAAAGGGTTTGTATACCTGATGTTCTAGTTTTAGTACTTGATATAATATATATATATATATACACTATTATATGTCAATCATTTAAGTATTAATAAAGTCTAAGTGTGGGTACTACACTCTTATAATTAAAAAAAAAACAAAAAAAAAACCTGTACAATAATGTACAAGAAAAAATATACTAAATTTTAAATAGTTTTATTTTTATATACTGTATTTGTGTCCATAACTGTGCTACCTACTGTATTAAAGTTATTTATAATACAAGTATATATAGGGTTGAGTCAATAGAAACCAAGCAAATTTTTTTTAGTAAGTTTTTTTAAAATTTTAAACAAGAATAACTTA
>CAJVPY010006728.1:0-10269 GCA_910591965.1 Dentiscutata erythropus | reverse complement strand
CAAAATATTAAAAAATTGGTACAGCCTCTATTAGTCTATTCTATAAACGCATCAAGAACGTAAATCAATTTTGGGGTCAAAACGAGTGATGTGATTAACCAATTAAACCAACTTTCATTATCTGAATTAGAATTAGAAAAACTGATGCCTTTAAGCTAAGCTGTTCCCCCGAGCCTAATGCCAAATTTAACAAAGTACGTAACTCCTGGCCGAAGATTATGTTTTTCCGAAGGTGCCACTGCAGGACCAGGTGTATATGAACGTGGTGAATATCTTTACGCGAGTGTTGTTGGTGTTGTTCAAGAATTAGCACCAACAACTGAAGGAGAGGTATTTGTTTCATAACTATTTACTTGTAAATTCGTAATTAATAAATTTACTTTATATAAACCAAATCAGCCACGAATTGTAACTGTAACAAGAGAGAAAGTTCATTCAGCAGTTCCGGATGTTGGTAGTATTGTAAGTTTCTTTAAATCAATCTATAAATTTTTACTTTAATAAAAAAATAAAAATAAAAAAAATTAAATGTATTAAATTTCAGATAACCGGTAAAGTCATTCGCATGACAACTAAAGAAGCAGTTGTTTCTATAATGGTTGTCGGTACCATGCCATGCAAAGATGATTTTCAGGGTATTATCCGGTAATGTAATTAAAATTGTATTTGTGAAAATTTCTTGAATCTCATATATTTTTAAGTTCGCAGGATGTTCGCGCTACGGAAAAGGACAAAGTCAAAATTTACAATTGTTTTAGGCTTGGAGATATAATTAGGGCTGAAGTCGTATCCTATTGATTTAATATTTTTAGTTGATAGGTTTTGATTGCTTTCCTTGATTCGATGTTCCAATGATCAAAGATATCTTTAGGTGATGCACGATCCTATTATTTGTCCACTGCAAAAAATGAACTTGGCGTTATTTATGCGCAGAGTGTTGCAGGTTTGATTTTTCTAACTTCTTTATTTTTTTCAATTTAAATACGAATCTTGAACATTTAACGTCACGTTGTCGCGTTTCAGGTGCCGTCATGATTCCTATATCTTGGCAGGAAATGCAATGTACCAAAACCAAAGCGATTGAGCATCGAAAATGCGCGAAGCCTGACATTCCCTTACCTGAAAATTAAGAAATGGGAGGTCCACTAGCAAAAGATGACTTTGGGCAAATGAATCAAGTTTTATGAATTATGAATTTATATAATAATTAATTGTCTAATTGTTATTTTTATAAAAAAATAATTTTTCTTTTTTTTTATTTTTAAATAAAAAGTATACAACTAAATTTAGTTAAATATAAAATTTCCAAACATTGATTGATTTAATCAAGAATAACCAAATATATTACATTATTCAGTATATTTTTTAGAATGTATGTTACCCGCATACATAATTATAATTATCAAATTAGCTATATTCGGATAATTAATTTAATTGGTTTCATTTGTAAAAAAAGGGTCACTTTTAAAAGTAATGTATGAAGGTCGCGCAAGAGAAAGATGGGCTACTTTTATGTCAATATTAATATCTTGAATGAGTGCATCTATTCAGATGATCATAATAAATTTTTAGATTTTTTTCGGATAAAAATTTCGAAATAGTATCACAGGTTGAATCAATGAATATCGGGAACATACCGGGAGAAAAGTTTCCCGATATGTACCCGTTAGTCTGCAACATATTAGAAGCATATTGGTAAGATATCGGGAGGTGGATCGATATCAGCAACAAACCATCAAAATATTGGGATATCCCAATATCTTACTTTTAGGCCCAGAGTGCTAAGAGTAAGTTATCAGGGTATCCCAATATTGTGCTGTTATGTTACCGATATCGATCTACTCCCTGATATCTTACAAATGTGCTGCTGATATTCAGCAGGTGTTTGGCGGATCTATGGTAGACTAACGGGCACATATTGGGAAAATGTCTCCCGGTATGCACCCGATATTCATTGATTCAACCTGTGTATTAATTGCAAACTTACCTATTGAATCGTAGTCGCGTTCAGGACGAATATAACCCAGTACAATAACGCGCAATTCTACTCCGTAAAAATCTTCAGGGAATACATGCATAATATGAACTTCCTGAATGCAGTAATATTCAGTGAAAAAAAAAAAAAAAAATCTAAAATTCCATGCAAACACAAAAAACATAAAGTAGATCAAGGAATTATCTTTATATACAAACCGCACTTTTTTTTTCATTTTTATAATAAGGATTCCAACCTAAACTCATCACCATTGGATAAACGGATGAATCATCGCCAACCTGTGCCCACCCATAATAAATCCCAGTTTCTACGTCTTCACATAAGGCATTTGTCGCAGCCTCTGGAAGGTTAGCTTTTTATTTAAAATTCAAAAAGAAATAAAAAGTGGTTATTTTTTAAAGTAAAATAAAATAAATATAAAAGATAATTTTTAAATACCTGTTGGAATTCCGAGTTCTTTACTACCCCGACCAAAACCTTGGATCACTTTGCCTTTCATTTTTATTGGATAAGGCGGGCTGACAATATCTGGGCCAACTAATAGAGGACGTGTTGTTTCCAATAATTCTGACATTTAAAAAAAGGATGAAAATCAACACCGAAATTATGTAAAATGATCGGTTTTGAAACAGAGCAAAGGAATTACAGCGATAGGAATGAATTTTATGTAAACCTACTAGCCACCTTCGCCACGTATTTGACAAAATTGACATTAAAACGCGTTGTTTTATGCATCCGGAAAAATGCGCCATAATAGGAATATTAGATTCTCCGAAGATCGATTTTCACATGCTATACTGTATAAGATCGTTATCTTGTCAAAATCTCGTTGTGATACGTATGTACAATATCTATGATTTAATGTTTTTAAATGCTGTATCGGTATCGGTATATATATATAAATATAATAAATCAATACTTAACGTTAACGTTAATGATATTAACAGTTAAGCATTAAAAAGTTTATGGATAACTGTTAATTTTAAGATTCTGTTTTCTTAATACAAGTAAATCCTGTGAAAATGAGAGAAAATAGTTGTCGGGGAATTGGTTGTTGGATAAATGTCGGTAAACCATATCGAAAGTTGCTTGTACCATAAAAGAAGATAACGAAAGAAAAAAGCAAAAGAAAATGTAATTTATTAAATGTTTTAATGTAATATACAGTATTTGAATTTATTCTAATTAAACCTATTATTTTTCTTTGTTGATTGAGCTAATACAGTAAAAATTCCATAAGTGCATCCTCTATACGTGCACGTTATTGCTTGGTCCTAAGTAGAGATTGAAAATGTTTTAAATAAATGTTTTAATACATTCTGACGTATTATCAACCGCATTTATTTTTTTATTTAAAATAATTTCATTAAATGTAAATTTTCTTAAAATTATGCTTCGCCTTCAAAAGAAATTCTACGAACATTGCAGAAACCGACACTATAAATATTTTACAATAAAATTTATAAAAAAAATGAGAAAATTTTCTTTAAAGCCAACTGCCGAGAATGCTACGAAACCTGGCTGATACTAAATTAACAATAAGAAGCGGCAGTCCTAGCTTCAACTGAATTCTAATCTCATTTTAAAAAGTTTTTTAAGATGGTAAAAAATTGTTTAACCCGTTTTTTTCCATCCCTAGTCCCAAGCTTGGGACTTAGTGCTAAATGCACTCTCTATAAATGCTAATTCTCTCTAAATGCACAGCATAATTTGGTCCCAACCTATAAGAATTTTATATAGTATATAATTTGTTCTCTATAAATGCGTACACTTTTTTTTTTACTATAGTCCACAAGAATGTACACTCTAGCTACAATAGATTTTCTTAAGTGCATCCTCTCTAAGCGCATACAGTATCGGTATACAGTTCCTCAGAGCGTGCACTTATAGAGGCTTTATTGTATATATACAGTACCATATAGCCACTGTAGTTAGTGTTGGCCAACTTTATTCTACTGACCTATAAACTGACTTATAAAGGCGACCAACACTGATTGTGGCGCACCAACCTTGCACATATTTTCCGAATGCTTGTCTTATTAGCCGAAAAGGGTAATACGTATCTGCAATTTATCATCATAAAAAGTACGTACGTACGTATGTACGTACGTGATGCATAAATTCTTATCGTTATCAGAATGATATTTTCACGACAACTCTCTCGGTCGATTAGTGCAAATCTTTTTTTTGTTAATATCAATTTAAATAATGGCCGGTTTCGAAATCTAGGATACCAATTTGTATGCTTACAAAACCAAAGTACAATTAAAAGTACGACCAAAAATAATGGACTGACAGACGAACAAAAAAAACTTATTGATAGTATGATAAGAGTTGATCAAGCAGGAGAAATAGGTGCAAATTGGATCTATAAAGGTCAGATGGTTGTTCTAGGTGGAGATAAAAAAGTTGGCCCTGTGATTCAAGTGAGTCAATAAAAAAAAATTAAAGAGTATCCCCTTAAACCATCCTACTATCATCGTGACGTAAATATGCTGCAGTATAGAATATAATTAAATATTATAGATCATTCTTGACAATTTGCAACCAAATTTTCTTGTAAGACGGCTTAAGGAATAATTGTTTCAATTACATGATAACCTAAATAATTGACCACAGGAAATGTGGGATCAGGAAAAACATCATCTTCGAACGTTCGATGAAATGATCCCTCGCTATAGGGTGAGGCCTACTTTGTTGCGTCCAGTTTGGGAAGCGGCGGGTTTTATTCTCGGTGTTAGCACTGCGCTTATGGGTAAAGAGGCAGCCATGGCTTGTACTGAGGCAGTTGAAACTGTAATTGGAGAACATTATAATGAGTAAACGTCTTTACTGTAATTACGAATCTCAAACTTGAAAGTTACGCTATTACATATTGACTTTTATAATATTTTGATAGTCAATTGCGAGATTTACTACATATCGAAAATGTAGATGTTGAAGATTTGAAAAAGGTTTAAATTTTACATTATTCAATTACTAATGAAATGCGCTATTGTTTCTTACTCATTGCAATTATCTTTTGTGAAAAGATAATCAAAGAATTCCGGGATGATGAATTGCATCATCTAGATACTGCAGTGGATTACGAATCGCAAAAGGTAACAGCATTACATCCTAATTTAATTAGCTTGAAATATTTATTCTTTATTTGTTCTAATGAAATTATTTAGGCACCATTTTATAATTTATTGTCAACCATTATACATAATGGATGTAAAGCTGCTATTTGGATAACTACAAGGGTTTGATTGGCCTTTGATTAAGAGCAATTCATATAAATTTTAAGTTTGTAAATAGATTTGTCATAAAAATAGCTCTTAAATATACTGTATTGCACTGTTGAAATATTCGGCTCTATTGTATAACTTAGGTAAAAAGAGATTTCAAATTTCAAGTTTTTCATTTATGGTAAGCAGTTTAGAAACTTAAAGATTAACAGGATTTGTACGGTTTGCACTAAGTATTTTGCATCGTGTTTGATAATTATCTTATTTAAAGTTTAAAAAATACTTGTCAAAATAAAACTATACTAAAATCTTTATTAAATCTTGAATAAAAATATCTTGACAACAATCAAGACAAGCTATTCAAGTTCATGAATATTTACATGATTTTTATTTTATTTATGTTAATAAGTTATAAATATAAATTATAAAATTATTGACATTCAAATTTAAGAATCGTGAAATAACTAATATGAATATTGTATATACAGTAATTCAATTGAAATAACACGAGTGAAGTATTGTGATCCTGATATAACAATTAAAGGGTGGATAAGTGAAAACAAGAAATTGTTTCAACTTAGAACTAATTCATATTATATGGTTAAATATGTTCTATTTAATAAACTATGTAATATATTAAAAAAAATTTGGAGAAAGATTTTTTGTACTTTTTTTTTTTTTTCTGACAGTTTTGTCTTTATTTGAACTACTATTTGACAACGTAAAGTACAAAGCCTTATAGTATACTGTCCTAATCTAAAAAAGACTCACTAAGCACTATGCCCAATGTGATCTGCTATGACAACTAGTTTGTTTTTTTCAAGATTAAGAATTTTGTATTACAAGGACACTCCTTAATCACTGACAGGTTTGTCACACACCTTGTCAAGACTGCTTCCTTTCTTTTCTAATTTCTTCTTCTTCTCAAAAAATATAAGACAAAAGGAGGAATACAGTCTACACTTTTTATACTGAACTCTTAGTTCTGGCCAAAAAAAAAAGTTCATTATATAGAATTACTATGTTTTCTTAATAACCATAGCTCTTGTTATACTGAACTAATATTAAAATTTAAAAATTTTGAGTTTCTTATATCCAGAGTTTATTATAAAAAAGTTCATTATATTCAGAGTTGACTGTATAAAAAAATTTTTCAAGAAAGAAAAACAAAAATAAAAAGAAAAAAGAATACAGATTGTAAAAAAAAAATAAAAATAAAAAAGAAAAAAAAATTTTTTAAAAAAAATAAACCAATCTATTCAAATACTAAAAATGCACTATTATAACCCATGCCAGGTTTGTAAAAATTATATAACAATTGTAACAAATTGCATATTCCTAATTCAAAGTATATACTTTGATATTAATTATCTTTTTTTAACTTAGTCTTCATATTTAGATTATGTCAACAAGCTTATAAAATAAACATGTAGTTGCATATTACTAAAATTAGTTCAAATTAGAAAGGAGTAAACAATGCTAATTTTTAGGTGAAGTATGCCAAATTGTTTTTTATAAAAAAAATTGAAAAAAGAATAACAGAAGAAGAAATAGTAGCAAGATTTTAGATTTTTAAAAGAAGGTGTTAAAAGAACAAAATTTATTTGTTGTTCTTATAAAAGCCAGATATAAAAACCTTATTAGTAAAAGTAAAAGACTTTTTTTATCAAAATTTTTTATATAAAAGCATGCTTCTTGCTAGTTATCTTGTATAAGAATGTTTTTAACTTGTATGCTAAATATATAAAGGAGTCTTCAAGCCCAGAATAAAATAAAAGTTTAGTTAATCTTTATAAAAATTACTATTATATGGGGGGAGTCAATAAAAAAGAGACAATTAAAATATCTCAACAACTAATTAATCAAATTTGTTAAAAATTTTTTTATTTTAATCTTGAAATTATATAGAATTAAAATAAAAATTTTTATTAAATTTGATAAGATAATTGCCAAGATATTTAAGCCTAAAGTCAAAAAAACTTTTACTTAAAAAAAATTTGGCCCTTTTCTATTAACTCACCTCCATATATCTGCTTCTGCTACTAACTCCAACAAATTTTATTTTATTTTTTAGCAGAAAATTTGGTGTAGGTGATTATCACTCTTAATATTTTATAATAAATACTTTATATATATGAGTGATTAAAAGTAAAAACTACCAAATTTTAATGATCACAAGTTTTGAGTAATTGGCAAATCATATTTTGTTATACAAAACAAAACAAACCTAAAATTAACAATTCCAGATTATAAACCTCAACTGATTGATGATTAAATATAAACAATTAGCATGAAAAAATTCTGTGACAGGTTTTGTCGATCATGTGGCACAGCAAAAACCTTTAAAGTTTGATTATATTAGGGTTAGAGTTAGAGTCATGTATTAGATAAAAAGTTTATATAGTAAAACTGCCCAATGAAAACTTTTTGTTAGTACACTAAAGGTGGTTTTTTATGCAAAATTTCAAGAAATAAGCGATTTTTAACAAAATGAACGTTTGTTTTAAAATTTTTTGATTGTGTTATGTTACACCTGATCTTTAAAATCTGATTTGTGGATCAGGAGATCTGCGCCACATGATCGACAAAACCTGGTACAGAATTTTTGTATGCAAACAATTATATGATATTAGATATTGATCTATTTTTAGATTTTGCTATTTTACTATATAAAAGTTTTTAAATAACTATAACTTTAAATTTTACTAATTAATTATATTTTTATTATTAAATAAAAAAGATTTAGTATTAAAAATTATATCTGAATAATTTAAAAACCTATTTTTTAAAAAAAAGTCAAATTCAGCAGTTTTTACTTTTGACGGCTATATATTGTATAAATATATTTATATTACTGTATTAATACTTATTTAAAGTTTTTTTAATAAGTTAGGGTCTTGTAGCCTAGTAGTCTAGACGCTTAACTTTCCACAGACAAGATTGATAGTTCGATTATAGCTGGTGGTAATTAATTTAATTAATTATCTCTATAACCTTCAGAAGTTTTCGAATGCAGAATCCTGTAGTGACAAGACCATGTGATGTATATATTTGGCTTATAAAGAATTTTCAGAAGGAGTCCTAAGTCATAGAGAAGTCTGGGTACTGCGTGTCATAGAAGGTTTACTGCAGAAGGCTGTGTATGTGAATCTACGATTGGCAAGGTAGTACCAACAACTCTAAGGTGGCATTGAAATCTTGATTGGAAGGACAGCTGTATGCAGTATATTCAGAAGTGGTAAGAAAAGTAGTAAATATAGTAAGAGGCTGTGGTAAAAGAATGGCTTTACCAAATATAAAACACCTTTGGTGCAAAGAAACAAGGAAAACCAGCTAAAAGAAACCCTAAAAAGTATGGAAACAAGCGATCCGGTGGTACAAAAATAAAGACGGCCAGGAAGTAATGTATCACACAACCTATATGGAAGTCAATGACAAAATATAGCAGAAGCGTGGGTCTTGGGTCACTGGCTTGTGACAGTGATTAAATAAGGTACATAATTTCTGTCCTAAGGATCTAGACTTCTGTAACACTACACCAATAGGAAGTATTATAAAAGGAGTGGTAGCCTAATTTAGTGGTATACAATATAAATACCTGGATCAATGTGAAATAACATCCTAGTTTGGCACAGGCAACTGTTGAGATATGGCTAGACTCTTAAAGTAGCTCCTCAGAAACACCAAACTAGAAGCAAAAAGAGCGCTCACTCGAAAGACACCAATTTGAAAGTAATACAAAACTTGAATTAGAAGTAATATGATAAGTGATGAGGGGTGGAAGTTAGTCAGTAGACGTTGTACAGTAGTATATAAGTGGGATATATATGATAAAAATAGGTTTAGATTTGGAAACCATCCAGTGAGCTTGAAACTAGCCTGTTGTAAGACGGTTAATAAAGAGGTAAAATCTCATATAGCAGGTCGTATATAGATATTCAAGTTAGTAACCAGGTAAGCTAATACTATATATATATTAGATAGTTGTAACTATATTTATAACATTTGTAACCAAAAATTATCTAAGTGTAAAATCTAATAAACAATAGAGGCAAGACTGGCGAATTAAAAAAAAAAAAAAAGCTTTTTTAATTAATAAAAAAACACTTTTTTAACAATTACTTGGATTAAAATTTCTGACAAAAAAAAGTCTAGTTTCTATATTAGAAAGTTAGAAACCTGTAGTAAAGTGAAATCAACAAGGTGGTTTTTATAAAGGTTAACTCTATAGTTAAGCAGTTGACTTTTGTATATATTTAATATACAAGCCAAAAGCATTAGTAAATAAAATAACTAGCAGAAAATAGTGCTTTTATATATAGAATTTTGGTAAATGGATTGAGATAATAGAAGTTCAAGCTTTCTGTTGATAAAGCTATTATTTGTAAAACAACTAGAAAACAGTAAAAAACAGATTTTTTAAACTGCATTTTTTTCCATAACTAAGTAGCTTCTACTATTCTTTTTTCTACTTCTCTGTTTTTTTTTAAAAATTTTTCAACAAAAAGTAAAATTTGGCTTATTTTTTTAAAAAATTGATATTGTTTATTTTCTAAATTTAGACAGACTAGTAAAATACAACTATATGTTTGTTTATAGATTATATATACTAATTTTTTTTTTTAATTTAGCAGTCTTGTCTTTATTTTATTAGACTTTATAATATTATACTGTAAAATATTAAAATTTTCGAAGGATATAAACTCTAACACTATCTAAATTACAAGTATTAGCTTACCCAACTCTTTGTAACTAGAGTCCAAATTATCTATGTGTGACTTGCTATAGGCAGATTCTTCTTCAAAATATTCTCTTTTGTACTTAAAAAGAATAGATCTTCACCGAAAGGTTCTACCGGCTCATCAAGACTACTTATCCTTCCTTCTAAACTTTTTCCACCTAGATCCAAGCAGAATAGTTTATCTCTTACTTTTCTATAAGAGAAGAAAAAATATGCCACATCTATATCAGCAAATTTAATAGGGCGTAATATTGTGCAATAATTTACGAAGCATAAGAAAACCGTAATATTACGTAATAACT
>CAJVPY010006727.1:0-10271 GCA_910591965.1 Dentiscutata erythropus | reverse complement strand
AGGACTAGGTGATCTTGAACGTCGAAATAGGAAAAGTGATTCTGGCTCAGTATCAGCAAGTACATCATCAACCATATCATCTTCTGTACGCCAAGCTTCTTCATCTGATGCAATAAAATTAGCACCTGGTTCAGTTTCAATTGTAGCATCATTTGGCGTGCGTGTTTCAGTTTGAGGAACACCATTTTCTAAATCTGCTCTTTCACCAGTTTTATTATTAAATTCTCGCAAATTCCTATTATTCATTCTAAATTCATCAATTTCCATTGATGCTTCCATTAGATCTTCATCACCATTATATATATTTCGGTCGTCTTCATTAGAAGATCTTCTTAATCTATGTTGTGTGGAATAATTTAACGAAGACATACCACTAGGTGATATCTGGCGGCTACTTTCGGATTCATTCGAAGGTCTTTTACCAAATTCTTCGGTTGGAAATGTCCAACGACTCTCCCGCGTTGATGGATTAAAATAATAAACTTTATTTTTTCTTGACATACATTTTTGCCATGGTTCAGGTAATATCTCATCATCCATAATCTGATCTTTAGATTGTAAATCTATATCTTGATCTTCACGTTGAAGAGCATCCAACGAAAAATCATGACTTGAATCATGATGTTTATTATTGTTAAAATGTAAATGCCTATCAATTTCAGCTCGACGAACGGATTCATTCCTATTAACGCGAACCATTTGATCATTTTCAACATCACGAGCTATCCGCCGTTCAGGTTCACGTTGATGAAAGTCATATAAATGTTTATGTGAATCAACTTTTAATTCAGCAGAAGTACTTCTGCTTTTATGCCCAACTTCACGGGCTCTTTCTCGATCTCTTTCTCTTCGATGATCTATCTGATCTTTATCAGAAAAATTACTTGTACCACCACGGTTATCCAAATCCCACGATAAACGTCGTTCAATTTCTCGAGGATGATTATCAAGCATTCGATCGCGACCTTGATTATTATCTCGACTATAATCACCACGATATCTATCAATACCAATAGGTTCACCTCTTAAATCTCTATAATTTCTATCAAATTCTCGTATTGGACGCCTATCAGGATCTCTAAGATGATGATCTGATGATGGTCTGTAAAGGTCAGGAAGACCAGTAGCACGATCATCTCTATGATTTGGTAATTCTCGTTCTTGATCCCTATTTATTCCTAACCTCATATTATCTTTTGTCATAAATTCATCACGTTGACGAACATCCCTATCCTTTTCCCTAGAACGATATTCTGGAAGACGTTGAATTGGTTGAAGAGAATCATTTCGTTGTTCCCTATCCAAATATTGTTTACGTTCAGTAGTAATAATTTCAGATTCTTCTTTCTTCCTTTTTTCAGTTCTATCAAGTTCAGGTTGTACATTTTGTTGAATATTTCTTTGACCAGGATCTCTATCTCGATTTCTATTGTCTTGAAAAGTAGAATCATTTTGACCATCGTTTTTTTGACGAACGTTTGAAGGTCGATCATCTCTTCTAGTAATTAACCTTTCGGAAGTATCGCCTCGAACAGTACTATTGGATGAAGTATCAGCGGTAGGAGTTCTATTACCATGTTCATTACGTACACCTCTATCGTCACGTAAAAAACGATCCCTATCATTCCGACGTTGATCAAAATGAACTTTATCTTCCAAAATACTTTGATTATAACGTTCTTGACGTTCCCGTTCACGCCTATCACGATCAATTTCATGAGGTCTGTGATCTCTATGATCTCTCATAGGAACATTTGTACGATTATATCTTTCATCACGTAATTTCTCACGAGAATCTCTATCATAAACAATTCTTCTACGATCATCTTTATGAGGAGGTACGTGATGTTCTCTATTAATACGATCAAGATTTCTATCTTTATCAGAAATACGACTATCATCAGAATTTTGACTATTACGATAATTTTTAATAGTATTATTAATATCATCTTTTAATCTTAAATCTTTTTCACGAATTCTTTCACGGCCTTGAATAGAATCCGAAGAAATTTTTTCATGATTATCAATAAAATCTTGATCCATTGGTAATTGACCATCATCAGGAGGAGAAAGATAACCAGGATAATTATCATCAATATCACTATGCAAAGAAAAATCATCATCTGCTTGTATTGATACAACATCTTCTTTTGCAGCATCTTCAGATTCTTCACCTTCAATTATATCATCATGACTTATTTTTCTTTTTTTTATAGTTATTTCATTTAAATTATTATTATTATTATCAATTGATGATGAAGATGATGATAATAATAATAAATTTTCATCATGTACTTTTTGTTGTAAATTAAGGATATTTACTTTATCCAATTCAGTAGTGATATTTTGATTATCATGAATAGATACTTCATCGTGTGACATAGTATCATATGAAGAATGTTGAATTCCCCCATTCTGTTCATTATCAGTATCTCTAGTCCTATTAATTTGATGAAATGAATTCGACAATATACTGATTAGATTTAAGAAAAAAAAATTCATCATAAAAAGCCATACGAGATTAATAAATAAAAATAATAATAGTAAATAATTAAATAATAATTATAATAGTAATATTCGTGCCTTGATATAGTATCTTTTGAATCTTTTAAATTAGTTGATGAATGGTCTTTTGGAGTAGTAGTAGTAGTATCATGTAAAATAGATTTTTCAGATTTTAAATCTTCACGAAAAGTATTTTTAGAATTACTAGTAATATTCTTTATAGGTTCAACAGAATTCTTATTAAAGGAAGAGTCCGTTTTTGACTTTGGCTCAATAGGTTGTTGACGATCTTTAAATTTTCCAACCTCTTGTGAGATCTCACCCTCAGATAAATCACGTTCAGCCTTTTTTTTAAAAACCGGATTGAGATTCAAGGAATTAAGTTTTTTTTTTTTATTATGAAGTGAGGCGTTTTTTTTTTACTTGTAACTAAAAAAAAGAAAGCCAACCTTCCGAGAGTCAGAGATTCGTCTAGATTTACGAGGTTCATTAATAGGAATATGGTCTTTAATTTCTTTTTTATTCTTTGCCTGCCTTAATAAAGGCGCAGTAGCATTTTTAGTACCCAAACGCTCAAAAACCGATTGCCTTTGTTGTTGAGGTTGCTGTAATTGGTCGGAAATTTGGTTTCTCTTTTTGCGCTGCTTAGGTGAATCATTATTTGAAAGTTGTTGATTAGGTGGAAAAGATTGAGCATCACCTTGATTACGAGCATTGGTAGCTTTATTAGAATTTCTTTGATTACGAGGCGGCATTGCTCGATCTGCTGGCATAGTACAATACGTACGTAAGTGGGGTTTTATTTAATGTTAATAGTATAACGAAATATTGAGCGTTGCACAAACTGAAAGGTACAATTCTAGAGCGGGTAAATTTAATCGTTACGTAGAAAATCATACTACTTTCTATTCGTCATGTGATCACAAGATAGAATACCCTTATCTTTTATTACTGTATTATAACTATAAATGGTATACAAATGAAGTGATTAACGTTAATTAGCCCAAGAAACTCTACATTTACGTAGCATAATTAACGATATATAGGATGATATAACGATAAAAACTATCAAAGATTATCGGAAAGATCTATTATGAACGATACTTAACGTTAATACCTATACATACAGTACGTAGGAATGCATAAAAATGAAAAAAGAATAAATAAAATGATATGTAATACGTAAGAAAAACTTAAGAAAACAGCTTCGCATATTTGTCATATGATAATTATACAAAAAAAAATTTTTAATACGTAGAAAATCCTCTATATTAAGAAATCTAAATTAAAATCTTATACGTACGTAGCAAAACTTTATTAACATATTAAGAATTGACATTAACAACTTTTATAGAAGTTTTATGTGTGAATCTTTAAGAAGTGCGTACGTATGTTCTGAGAATTCTCAAGCCAAAAGAGAAATGACATTTTGATGATAATTAGCATTAAAAAGCATATAAAAATTATATATGTAGTGCTCCTAACGGGTTTCTGAACGCCCGAAACTGACTTGGTTATAGTAAATACTGTATATGGGTCATGACCCATATACTAAATTTATTATAACCAAGTCAGCTTCGGTTCGTTCGGATCAAACCCGTTAGGATATACAGTATAAATATAGTCGTAGATCCTATATCAATACGTAATAATATATTATTTGAGGGCTGCCAAGAAATTAACACCTGATAATTGATATACTGTATGTTGCGTAATTAAATTTAATTAATTCTTATGTCGTTGATTAGATTTAGCACTCATTCGCTAGTTATAAGATACGACACTATGTAATATTTGTGTCAGTAAGCATTAAAATGGAAACCCGATTTATATTATCTAGAGCCAAAAAGGCTTTTAACGTTAACACCCAAGATATACAGTAGCAGTAATATATATAAATCAGGTATTTTCGTACGTAGTAGCTTTTAAACAAATACAAAGACTACGTATAATGATTTAAAAATTAAAAATTACAGCCTTAAGTGGGGCCGGAGAAAAATGTGGATTTATGGGGTGTGCAATTATGGAAAATTCAACTAGTCAATCAGAGAAAGAGAAATATACAAAAAAATTCAACCTCTTTCTTAGTTGAAGGTAGGCGTGCATTTAGAGAGGGCGTAAAATCTATCAAATTTTCAATACATATATGTACGTATGGTTCTTAAAAACTTATGCACGTGCAGAGAGGGTGCACTTTAGCTATAAGTCAGAGTGTGTATTTAGGAAGGGTGTGCACTTAGAGATGGTGCACTTAGAAAGGTTTGACTGTATTGGTAATAAACTCCTACGTAACGATCTGTATCTGTATTAAATAAATAATGAAATAATAATAAAAGTATAACAATATTTTTTGTTCATATTATTTTGTGATATGATCATAACTATTTATAATTGTAATTTTAATTTTCAACAAAATTATTCTGCAAGTTTAAGAACAAATAGAACTTATATTTATATAATTAAAGCGACAATGTACATTTACATGATCGTAATATACTGTATATCCTGATATTAGATATATACGTAGAGTACGTTGCATATTTAAGTACGTACGTACTGTCATTTGATTAATTAATTATTACGGCCTTGTTAATTCTTTTTCTTGGATTGGAATTTTTTTTTTAAATCTACTATTTCCCTAATGAATTGGCAGCAGTGCATAACGTGTCCCGGTGATGTTTCTACTACGTAAATGGAATTTTGGTTTTACTAATTTACCCCCCACTCTCTGATTGGGCGTCGATCTTCCTATTTTTGATTGGACAAATTTGTAGGCGCAGATCCTATTAATAAATTCGAAAGTTTTTTAAAACTTCTAGCGATGATTTCTTAATAACTAGATGAATAAATTCATTAAATTTTTTTTATTTTAATTCTATAGTTTTGTAGAATTAAAATAAAAAAAAGTTCATTGAATTTGGTTTAGCTGGTATCAAGAAATAATTGCTAAAATTTAAAAAAAAACTTAAAATACCTTGAAAAAAATTAGGGGTAGTTTCAAGAAGAGTGAACCCAGTGATATCTTCGTGATCATCACATCACATGATTAAACATTTAGCCTAAGTTAGGGTTAGTGTTAGGGTTAGATGATAGTATAGTTCAGGTCAAATTTGTTAGTGCTAGTAAACAAATGATGTCATTCCAAAATTTCACGTGATGTGATAATCACTAGGTTCATTATTCTTTAAGTGTCCCAAAATTAGAATTGGGTAAAATTTTTCTTTGAAATTTTAAACAATGATTTTTTTAATAACCAGCTATTAAAATTTGATAAAAAAAAATATATTTTAATTCTTTTGATTTATAGAATTAAAATAAAAAAATTTTGTTCGAATTTGAATAATAGGTTGTTGAAAATATTTATTACAAGTTAAAAAAAAAAAATTTGGGCATAGTTTCTTTCTTAAAGACATCTAAACTTTGAATGAAGATTACTCGGCACTTACCTGGTCAATTTCGATCAAATTTTTTTATTTCAATTCTATAAGCTTATAAAATTAAAATAAAAAAATTTTGATCGAATTTGATTATGTAAGTGCCAAGTAATCTTCATTCAAAGTTTAGATGTCTTTAGGAAAGAAGCTGCGCCCAAATTTTTTTTTGATTTGAACGAAGATTACTTGGCACTTACCTGGTCAACTTTGATTAAAATTTTTTTATTTCAATTCTATAAGCTTATAGAATTAAATAAAACCAAATTTATCAAATTTGACTAAGTAAGTGCTGAGGAATCTTCATTCAAAGTAAAAAAAAATTTGGGCACCGTTTTTTTTTTTAAAGATATTAAGAAGTTCTGCACCACAAAAATTGATTCAAATCCTCAAGTTCCCATTTTACATTATAAATTGATTCAAATATCAGGTAGTTCTTGACTCAACTGACTTAAACCCCAATACCAAATATAAAATTCATACATGCTATTGCAATTTGCAACTAAAACATAATCGTTATAAAACATCATAAATTGATATTATGTCATTATAAACTTCTTTTAATTTGAATATTTTCTTAAATGACTGCCTTCTTTCTTGTATTTGATCGTAATAACAACAAAAGAATAATTTTTAGCATGTTACCTTAATAAAAAAATAAGAAAATTGATACTTGAACCATTTTATTTTTACATAAAAATATTTAAATATTCTTCACTACTTTATTATGTGATAGCCTCACACTCGTCTAAAAGGTAGTAAAAGCCTGCCTGTTTCTAATTATTAGAGCTCATAAATATACATTTCTTCTGTAGTTAGTACTTGAGTTTCAATTAAAGATTATTATATGTAAAAGTCTAGTTATTAATATTGAAATTGTTTTAAAGTATTATGTCAATACCTCCTGATATTAATAAGATCCTCGATATTGAAAAGGAAAATCAAGAAATTGATATGGAGTTTGATAACGATGATTTAGATAATATAATTGATTCTATTCTTGACGCAACAGATAGTGTTGGTTATGTGTAGAAATCAGTAGAAGATGATAATTCGGTATTAAGTGAATCAAATGAATCAAGTGAATCAAGTGAATCAAATAATAAAAGAGCAAAAATCTATTCACTTCCATTAAATGAATATGTAACATGGATTAAAGATTTTGAAAAAGGAGGATTAAGCTATGTTAAGCATGATTGTAGAAGTAATTGATACAGTACTAAATGGAAAAATTTGTGGACAGAGCATTGGTACTGTCATCTTTATGGGATATACAAAAGTATTGCAAGATAAAAAGCCAAGAATTGTACAAAAGGAGACTAAGAAGTGTAATTGCAAAAGCTTTATTCATGTAACTTTTTCTATTAATTTGTCTAATGTGATCCTATACTATTACTACAAATATACAAATTACTATTCCGGCTATTTATCTGATTTATATACAATGCCACTTTTTGAAAATATTCAAAGCTTTATCCAAACTCATGCTCTTGAAAGACTGGATGCCTTTAGCATACAGAAGCTTTTGTGATTTAGAGCAGTTGAAGTTAAAGATCAGATTAGAATAGATACTGAAAGTTATTTACAAGATGCTCAAATATTACGAGATGCTTTTATAACACAGGATAATATATACACAATAGTGTATAATATAATAAAAAAATTAATTTATTTTAATAAAAATGAATTAATTTCTTTAAAAAAATGAAAAAAAAATTAATTAATACTGGTAGGAGTTGTTTATTTGAGCAAAATAATGAGTTTGATTTCCTGTTTGTATTTCAGACAAAAGAACAAAAAAATTTAATTGAAATTGGAAGAGTTTTGTATCTAGATAGCACACACAGGATGAACCACTATGGTTATCATCTTTTCTCAATTATTATGCACTATCCTATAACAGGAAATAGGTACCCTGTGGCATTTTTAATAAGTAAATTCAAATGATCATTAAAGTTAAATTAGTGGTTTAGTTTTTTAAAAGATACAAATGAAAAATTTAGTCCTGATATATTTATAATTGATGACGCTAGAGAGAAGATAAAAGCAGTTGAGAAAACTTTTCTAGATAGTTCTATATTGTTATATCACTTCTATGTGTTGCACTCTTGGTGTAGAAGGCTGGGCTATAAAAATAGTACAAATATCAATTCAAATAAGATATTATTAATATTAATATATATATATATGAATTTAAAGTTATATGTATACAAGTTATAATTATAATTTTTATTAATTTGTTATATAGACAATTGTATGGAAGGATTTGTAGAAACTAATGTAGACAGAAGAATGGAATGATGCAAAAGTGTAGCAACAAGTCATGAAGACAATTAGCAAGTGGCGATTGATAGATGATAAAGTTATTGACAATTTTGCAAATTATTTCGAATTTTGGAGGAAACTCAAATATAAAATGTAGATGATATGCACTAGAGGAGTTTCATGAGATAGAATAGACACAAACAATTTGATTGAGGCTTTCTATCACAAGTCAAAGTATACATTTATGAGAGAACGTCCAGGGCGTCAGCTAGATAGTGAAATTTATTTACTTGTAGAGATTGTTCTTCGAAATATAAATTTTCAGTTTTTATAAATGAATTAAGAATTGGTCGAATGAATTTACAACAACACCAACAGTGTGTTAGAGAAATTGTTGGAACCAAACATATAAATAAAAATAATATTTATAAAATCCAATCTGATACTTGGTTAATTCATTCTATGATGAATAATGACATTGAATATTCTGTTCATAAAAAGAATTCTATAGACAATATGGAAAATGATTTGGATATTCTATAGAATAGATGGGCAAACTCCACAAACTCTGCAACTCCGCTAAATATTTATTAATGATTACTAATTATTAGCAGAGTTTATTTTATATATTGCCCACCTATTCTATAAAATATCTAGTGATTTAGATATTACATCATACATATATACATGTTTAGATTTTAAAAAATGCCAACTAGCTTGTAAATATATATTTGCTATGTTGAATCAGTTACAAATTAGTAATATGAAAGAAAATGAACATGGTTAGCAATTTGATTTTTTTTTTTTAGTTTACTTAAATAAGCACATAATAATTAATTTTTATCTCTTGTTTAATTAAGTGAATACCAACAAGCATATTAGAAGTATTGAAATTATGAACTTACCAAATAATAATAATAAAGAAAATGAAAATAGTATGAAATCAACTTTAAATTGTTTGAATTTTAATAGTAATTTTACATTTTATTTATTTATTTATTTATTAAGCAAACACTGAAACATATAATAGAAATATTAAAATTGTCAAATTACAAAAGAATCTTGCCATGATTGTTAATAAATAGAAGGAAAGAAAGAGTCAAGATATTCATAGCCTGTGAGAAGCTTTTCAGTGAACTGCACAAATTAAAAGGGCAAGAATTACTAAAATTGAAGCCGTGTCACAAGTTGATAAGCCAAGAATTTCTAAAATAGCACCTAATGCAAAGTTCAAAAAACAAAATAATTTCTAATTTTTTGTTTTTCCATACATATGTATGCACATTTAAGTTCTACATAGTATAGTAAAAATTATCTAGACATATAAAGTTAAAGTATTCAATATACTATCAATTATGTAAATCAAAATTATGTGTAATATAATACAAAAATATTTTACATTTGTATGATTTATGAGCTTGACAATTTTAATTAAATATATAACTTTATAGCCAAAAATTGTAGTTTCAGAGTTACAGAGCAATTAATGTGATAATTCTTCTAAGCAATTCAAGTAATGCGTGCAAGTAAAATAGGTCAAGGACTTTATTTTTCATGTAAAATATTAAAATAGTTCTGTAACTTTGTAATATTGATAATTAGAGATGTATAATCATATATAATTTTGATTATATGGTATATTAAATAGCCCAACATAAGTAATATTCGAAATTAAACATTACAAAGTAAAAAAAAAATTTGGACACAACTTCTTTTTAAAGACATATAAACTTTGAATGAAAATTACTTGGCAATTATCTAGTTACATTTGATAAATTTGGTTTTATTTAATTCTATAAGCTTATAGAATTGAAATAAAAAAATTTTGTTCAAAGTTGACCAGGTAAGTGCCAAGTAATCTTCATTCAAAGTAAAAAAAAATTTGGGTGCAGTTTATTTTTAAAGACATCTAAACTATAAATGAAGATTACTTGGCATTTACCTAGTCAAATTTGATAAATTTGGTTTTATTTAATTCTATAAACTTATAGAATTGAAATAAAAAAATTTTGATCGAAGTTGACTAGATAAATGCCAAGTAATCTTCATTCAAAGTAAAAAAAATATTTG
>CAJVPY010006726.1:0-10271 GCA_910591965.1 Dentiscutata erythropus | reverse complement strand
GCGCAGAATTTGTACAGAATTCTGCGAGCAGAATAATAAATGATTGGAGAACATAGTCTATTGTGATAAAATTAGAAATTTCTTTTTGTTGTAGTTTTGTTGTGATTTTGTTTTTAAAGTATTATTTATGTGCCGCGGAATTTCTATGCCATAGTAGTACGTAAAATAATTGCATCTATTTGAAAGTACATCAAAAATAAGTACATACTAATACGTATTAATACATATTAATACAGTTATATGTTGGGAATAGTAGTAGTATTGTTACAATACTTATAGCTATTCCTATCACGTATTATAATTTTAGCCTTTTTAAACAAAAACAAAAAATTCTTATAATTAAAAATAGTATTATAATTACGTATCCAGATAATTGATTTTAGACGTTTCCTATTTTCGGTAAGCATAGTATAGCCAGCAAAAAATTTTTGATAATTATCAATCAAGATATACTCATTTGATTTTTTATTTGATTTATCTGGTTTTTGAATATGATGATAATTATCATTTGGAGCATTTAAGATAAGCTGCCACTCTTTATTTAACTTTTTATTCACATTAAATTCATCTGTATATGACTATTTTCTATTAAAGTATTTGAAATAAATTATCTTTGTTATTCGAATTATTAATCTAAGATGTAGTAATCGCTTATTCACAATAATTTAATTTGTAAATATTTATCATTCAAAGAATTTAATTTGTAAATATTTATCATTCAAAGAATTTAAAACAAGATTCTTCACATTTAATTCCTTATTCGTGTTGAATAAATATATACAGTAGTATGTGAATTAATGTATTGCAAAAGTTATTTAACTTATATTAGTTATACAATAATATATGCTATATGATAACATCAATATTATGCACATACTTCATTTCTTATTTGAGATTAATGTAATTAATGTAATGCGTAGCAGTGACATTAATTCCAATGAAAACATTTTTAGTTATTTTCATTATATACACAATATTGTATACGTATATTTAACAATTATCTATTATAGATTTTGATGACAAAATAAGATTCTATCACAAATTAAATGTATAGTTCACGAAATTTTTCTCATAATGAACTTTATCATATATAATAACCAATGAAACTTTTACAATTTTTATAGTGATTTGTGCTTTCTTTTGTATGCTATCCCAAGCAATGTCTGAAATTCGATTTTTAAATTAGTTGCGGATCCACAACTAAGCAAAAATAATCTACTTACGGATTATAACCGTTTTGTTGCGCATATAGATTTAATCAAAATCTATAGGTAGATTTACAAATTTGTATGTGGTAATCCGCATGAGTACTGTCAAAGAAAAACCTGTCATCGGACTTTTAATTATATTTTGTGTACAGTTAGTTGCAGTGTCTATTGGGTTGTGGAGTCCAGTCACAAATTCGCCCATTGGAGTAATTAATTTATGCATCTGATCGAATCACATTCTTTGACATTCTGGACGATTCTCCAGACTTCGATTTCCATAATTGTACATATGTTTGTTGCGCAGTACAATGACTAATAGTGGCTTAGAAGGCGCAGTGATAGATTCAAAAAGGAAACCGTGCCCACGATTACTAATCATTTTCATTATTAAAATTTCCTTTTTTTTTGATCAAAGATGAAGATATAGATGATATGTAAATATTTCATCACTACGTATAAATCGGATTTCCTAATATCGATAGTATTGAAGTCGGAATTTTTTTATTAAGATACGAAAGGTGTTACCTGCGATTTTTGGAAAGCTTTAATTTTTCTAATTGGTTGGCTGGAGATGGTGTAATCCACATTGTACAGAGAAGAGTCCAATTAGAAGTGGAGAAATTAGGGCTCTCTATTTTTGCTGCATAACCAACTCGTTCATATTGTACCGACACCTTATAGTCACTGACAAGTGGTCAGAGCTACACATATACTTTGTTAAGTTAAATCGGTCTGATAAATTTGATAATCATTATTATTAATGGAAGATCTTATTTTAGAATGTCGGTAGCATCTCTTCGCTAACAGCCGAGAATATTGAACATCAAATTATAACTTGTTAAAACTGGATTATTCTGTTTAAAGATTAGCAACGGATTTTTTATGAGCCGAAGAACCGATTCGTAAAAAGAATTATGAAATCACGTGAATATATCTGCATTCCCATTCAGCATTTAAATTATTTCTAAATTATCGGAACGGTAATGATACAAAATCCGAAGAAACGAATTTGCGTGTCAGAATTGGACGTATTTATTGAAATAAATTGTAATATTGTTCTATGAACCCATTTTATTCACGAGATCAAATAGCATACTGCCGTCTCTATATGTATTTTCTAAGTGTACTCTTGATCGTATATTTATTCACTCCAGGGAGTATAGTCGAATTGCACAATAAGCATCACACTAGTATTAATACTAGCAAAAAACTATTTATATTATACACAGCAATTATGAATGATGTTAATAGTCTTAGTTTTTAAGATTTTTAATATAATTTAATCTTAAAATAGTTACAATAATTGAAAGAGTTAGTTATTATATACGGTACAAATAATTAGATTTCTTGTTTTTTTTATATTTTTGTTAGATTAATATGAATATACGTGTACCTACTATAAATTTTAAATATATAGGTTAAATAATATAACTACGTAATACTGGATTGTAAATGTTTTTCTGCTGCTTTTTTATAACATTCAAATGCTTTTTCTTCATCAATATTAGTTCCTATTCCAAGTCTATAACAGTCGCCAATTTTCTCAAATGCTTCATTAAATCCACCTTCTGCAGACTTTTGATACAGTTCAAACGCCTTCTTTTCATTCACATCAGTTCCCTCTCCATGTTGATAGCTAAATGCAAGATTATACTGTCCTGTAGCCAATCCCCCTTTAGCAGCTTTTTTATAATATTTAAATGCTTTTTTATGATCAATTGCAACTTCGATGCCATGTGTATAACAATAACCCAGGCTATTGTACGCAGAAATGCATCCTCCGCTAGCTGATTTTCTGTACAGTTCAAAGGCTCTTTTATAATTAATTTTCGTCCCTATGCCATCTATATAACAACCTCCAAGGTTATCATATGCCAGAATAAACCCACCTTCAGCAGCCTTTTTATAGTGTTCAAATGCTTTTTCTTTATTAATAACAGTTCCTATACCATTTTCATAATAGTAACCTAGACTATTATATGCCACAAGATATCCAGCTTTGGCCGACTTTTGCTTTAAATCAAAAGCTTTTATATGATTTTCTGTAATCCATTTACCATAATAATAGCAATCAGAAAGAAAACTTTGAATTATATAATTTTCTTGGTTCATTAAACACAAATCTATAGCATCCATTGGTTTTTTTCGTTCTTTCGTGAAAAATTGTTCAAGCATATCAAGGACTATGTCACAATTTTTTCCTTTCATTCTTTCTTCATGATAAATATTGCGTAGTTTCTTTATGAATTTTTCATTATTATCGTAATTCGAATGCGAGTTTGGTATGACCCTATTATAATTAATAAGAATAAATATTGTATTAAAAATTTATATCCTAATTATTTATCTATTTCATTTCATATTTTATCTAGACTAGACTAAGATTATTTTCTGATACAAAATTAAAGGTTGATGCGTGGATTGGAAAATCTTAATAATTGTCTACTCTTGACTTAGCGTTAAACTATTTAAATAGAGGTGTAACGACAACTAATTATATTGTATATACTTACGATTTCAAATTATGTAAATTTTTTCTAATTTTTTTGAGCATTTCTTTCAAAAAAAAATAAAAAACAAAAAAATGAATGAATGAATAAAAAATCGTAAAAAGTTGGCTGTGCTTGTTTATTTAGTTATTGAAGAATGCTCTACAATTTCAAGTACGTACATTTTGCTTATTTATATGAATCACAATGAATCACCAAGGTGGAAAATTCGGATTTACCGAATACAATGATAAAAAATTATCCGTCATAAGGGAAGGTATCACCAGAAACATTATGTAGTACGTTCCAACAAAATGTCTACTATACTACAGTACTGTTTTATGTAATACGATATTCGGGAATTATAATGCCGAAACCGACGTACGTACGTGTACGATAAACATTGTATTACTTTAATAAAGTATTTTCCGAGATCTGCTTTCATACTTCATATTTTGCAGTACTTTGATAAGTTACCAAGTTCACTACACTAATCGTAACAAAATAATCAACTTTTAATTAGCAAATTCGGAAGCAAACTAGTATATTCGTACTATGATAAGGATAAATCATCTAACCAACTTTTACTTAGGGAGGCATATACTTTAAACTGTACAAATAATGCAAAATTCAATTGAAAATAATGGACAATCATACGAAAATCCCATATGGGCTAATTTCCGAATATTGGGCCCTGAATAGAGTCACTAAATTCAGTTTAAACCCCTTGTTTAATTGTTTTTGATTGGTCTAACGCATTGTTAGGGTGATTGATTTGATTTTTCGAGGGTCTTTTCTGCACAATTATGCAAGAAGGATATAACGAATATGCATTTAACCCATTAGATTATCGTCTAATTATTAGCCTGGGCCTACTAAGATATGCTGTTTGACCTTGTTATTGTTATGAGTAAATGGTCAAAAATAAACCTTTCGCCTCAGTCATTCAGACAATTGTATTGTCAAACAACCTGACCCATTATAAAAAATTTTTAAGGTACGGGGTTCTCACTCTTGCATTATTACGCATATTAGCCCATATGCTACTATTTTCCAAATAGAGTCCTACAACATCAATAAAACTCCTATACAATTCTTCCTACCTTATTGTTCTCTGTTTTGTTTTTTGAAAAAGTGCTTTAAACTATATTAATAATGTAAAATTCAATTGAAAATAATAGCCAATCATACGAAAGTCTCCAATGAGGTCAAACTTCTGCTCAAAGAGTCAAGAGTATTACAACAACTTGAATATTATCGTTGATATTTGAGTAATTATTGAAGGCTCTAGGATCTTTTTGCAAGGTTTAACTTTTGCAATATCGTTGAAAGTATAAATATATCGATCCTCACAAAATACATGCGTACCTATCTCAAATAATCTCCACAGACATTGCAACACCTCGCACATACATACGTATGTATGAGCTTACAATGCAACACAAGTAATACGTACATAAAAAATATTCCGATCAATTTTTGTCAACAATTAACAATTAAAGCATATGTTCATTTGCCAAATTACAGTTATTCAACAATTTTTCCTAGTATTGTATACGTACTTATAATATAATATACGGGCAGCCGTCAATAGAAATAAGGCAGATTAACATTTTAAAAAAATTATTCACAGCTCATATCTCGATGAACTTTGAGGCTAACTTGATGATTTAATATTTAAAAGTAAGCCTAGATCGTAAGTTTCTCTTTTGACTATTAAATAGTTAAGATAGTCTCAAAATCCATCAAGATGTGAACTGTGAATGTTAAGGTATTCATTTTTTTAAATGTTAATCTGCCTTATATTGACGGCTGCCGTATTGATTTTTCTATATGCAATTATAGTACTTTTCAAATTACTATGATCGTTTGACCACGAAGAAATCTGAAATTTCAGCGCTTTTTGTGAATAAATCTAATTGTCCGCTTTGTAAAAAATTGTGACCTTGTGATTTTCATGTTGATATCGGGAAATTTCTGAATTCTATATTATATATTCAATTAGCGATACCTATATTTGTTGAAAATCTTTAAAATTTTCAGAGAATCAAAGATCTGCTAGAATCTACTAATTTTCCGTGATACGTAATGATCTGCAGAGATCACACCCTTTGCAAACCGCTATAATTCGTCAATCGTTATTAGTATCATATGAATACACATGTGAAAATGTCTTTGGAAAATGTTCGATGGAGCTTTTTGGGATAATAAAACGTACAGGCAATTCTTGCCAGTTAATATCAACTGACTTCAGATGTCTGTAAGTTAAAATGAGTCAACAAATCAAACATTTGAGATCCATTCATAAAACTATATTCGATTCTTTATTATTGAGGTTGTTTCGCAATTCCAGCTTATCAGAGACCAGAACAAATTGGGTGTCCAGAATTTTGCAATTGCAGAAATTCTGCAAATTCTGCGAGTAATATACAGTATCAGAATTCCAACATCGTGTCATCATTTCTTCATAATCGATAATTTTGAATAGAAATGTTAACAGTCTGTCTTGGTCTAATTTGGTCAATTTTTTCCTAGTTCTAGTCTATTGTGTTCTATCAGACGTTTTCAAATAATCGGGTCATTGCATGGTTCTACACAAATCCCGAAAAACAAATTCCCGAAAGGACGTAATACCGATAAAGTTACTGCGTTAGTTATAATGCTGACCAATTTTAGTCGGTATTATGTTTTTTCGGGAAAAAGGTTTTCAGGATTTCGTGGTAAAACCTCACTGCACTTTAATTTAAGGTCATTTGAACTTAGAAGGCTTAAATGTCAAATTAATTAATTTATTATAAAGTTTATTATATTGACTAATAGTATTACATTGAACTTCTCTACACTGTAGCCTGGTCTCAAGCTTAGGACTTAGTGCTAAGTGCACCCTCTGTACATGCATAGAACTTTACAGCCTGGACCTATACGTGCACCCTCTATAAATGCACACACATAACTAACGTTATTGTTCTACCAATTAGAATGGTAATTTTGTCGGATATTCTCGGAGAGGTAGATAATAAATTAGCACAAAAGGTATCGGAAAGACTCGGGATACTATTAATTGCAGTAGTTGAATAGGAAGAAATTCTATAAATGCACACCCTCCCTAAGTGCACATTATAGCCGGTCCCAATGGCGTGCACTTAACTATAGTTACCAAAGAGAAATCTTAGTCATTTAGCCATCTGGCTGTTTAAAAGTCATTTAGAACATTGTGCTCTATAATCTTAAAATTTAGTTGGTACCGATCCAGAATGGTCACTCAATTCAGCTAATTTATTTTAGTTATGAATTGGTCTTAAGACAATCTGCGGTCTATTAGTCCGATACTAAACTATATAACATCCTTAATCCTGAAACAACAGTTATAATCATTATTCACACAATCCATGGTCTAAGTTTAGTTGTGTGAAGTTATGATATTCATGATTCACAATTATTATAATTTGAAAATCGTAACGTGCAAACATGTGATAAAAATGTGAATACATATGCTTTAAACGTGATCCTTGAGCTTAATATATACTGTAACCATCGTAAGGGAGAGCTTGGTATTGTCATACCGAGTTTAATTCCGATGGTTGACGTTAAAGGGTCACATGAATTGGGTGATAAATTATGGTATTCGGATATTCATGATTTATTAAACATTTATTATAAAAAAGAATGTGAATGTATATGGGGTGCCTCGTATTAAAAGGAACCATTTTGACATATATCTCATTTTGAGATAATTGAGTTTAATCAAATTTCACGATTTTGATTGGTTAAAGGTAACAGATGACTATCGGGTAATCTCGTGATGTGCTCTGCCTTAGGAAGCCTCGTGTAATTTTCCTTTACATTATCTCTATTTTTCATTATGCAAATCGACTTTCATTTATAATTGAAAAGTGTCAATCGTGCCAAAATTTACATGAATCTAATAAAAACTCAATTTTTGAAAAAATTGCAAAATGGTCCCTTTTAATATGGGGCACCCCATATAACCTTTATTTATTGAGGAATTTTGTGAGAGCGAATGTTATTCTCAACTAAAGATGAAGACACACTTTTATATACATTCTAATTTTACAGATTGCCATCATGGGGATCTCAACGCTTACGCTGTAGATTCTACATTTGATCAAGGCGCAATGATTACAAATTAATGCAATCGCGTATACGCTCTATTTTGAACGTAAACGCTCTTGCATGAATTAAACCACCAAGAATACATAATAATGCCTAATATTACTAAGGTAAGATTAACATGACTATGATAGTACAATTATGGAAGGTGAGTGACGACTTAAAGAATTAAACAAATACGGAAGTGAGGAGACACAGGAAAAATTAATCGTTACAATACAGGGAAGGCCATGAAGGGTAATTTCAAGAACAAGAACAGTAAACCTAGTGATATCTTCGTGCTCATTACATCATATGATTAAACACTCGGTTTAAGTTAGGGTTAGGGTTAGGTGATAGTATAGTTTAGGTCAATTTGTTAGTGCTAGTAAACAAATGACGTCATTTCATGATGTTATTATGACGTAGAGTTTGAGTACCCTAGCCATGGTAAAAAGTCTTGGTCACGTGATGTAAACAGTTAATCAAAACTACCCCAGTATCGCCACCAAAATGCTACAGTCACATGACAATTTTTGCGGCGTAAACAAATCAGATTTCAAGATCAGGTCAAAAATCGCTTGTTTCTCAAAAAACTAGCATAAGAAACAACCTTTAACGCTCTAACAAAAAGTTTTCCTTGAGCGATTTTACTATTAACACTCCTCTAACCTTAACCTTAGTACAGAAACTAACCCTAATCTAAACGAACTTAAAGAATTTTACAATAGTCACGTGACTGTAACATTTTGGTGGCGATACTGCCTAATGGTCAAGAGGCATGCCTATAGACATGATCTAAAGCATGCCCGTGCCCCCGTGCATCGAACCCTAAAGTACTAACATAAACCCTGTTCGGAAAATCGACTCCGTTCGTTCCAAACATTTTTTTTGGACAATGCCTACAATAACTATACAAACTTTTTTTATAGGTCATAAACATGTCCAATGTCCGTGTCCACGCCCATTGACAACACTGGGTTCAATTCGATCCGATTAGGGTTCGAATTCGGGTCTGATCGAACTCGAACATGAACCATGAAATTTGAAAAGCTTGAACACAAATCTTCGAACCTGAACTGAACTCGAACATGATTAGAAGTTTGGTTCGAAGTTTTGGGTTCGGAATATACCTAGGGTCATTAAAGTTCAGACTAGGACTGTTAGTTGGTCCGTCCAGTCCGTCTTGGTCCAAAGACTGGCAATCTTTTAAAAAATTAATCAGTATGAACGACGGACTGATTGTTAGACTAATTAACCAACATATTAATTATTATGAATTACTACTATTATTATTATAATTTCCATTCAAATTATTGGCTTATTATTTACTTTATTACATAAAAGCTACCTCTAAACAAAATACTCATCTCTGTCTATTATTATTAGAACTAGTGATGGCATGCACACGAATTTTGAGAATCATGCACATGATTTCGTAAGCGTATACCCAATAACAAATAGTACGGAATGGTCTAAAATAAATATTTTAGAAATTACAGAAGATATGGTTAGTTTAATGCCCAAATTATATGGTACTATTCTGATAATCTATGCTATACCGATCTCGTTTTAATATTGTACAAGATGCATAATTTGTGAATTTGCAGATCAAAAAAAAAATCATTACTAATATATGATCCGCCGTCATGACTGAATACAAAATGAAGAATAACCCTTATTTTCGGCTATATGAGGGCCCGAAGGACCCTCAAATAACTGAAAATTTACCTCTTATTCCCATCGTTGCGAAAAATAAACAGTGCTTTGGGGTTGGTGGTGCACCACATATATCCCTATAAAAATTTTTATTCAAATTTTGTCGGCAATGTTCTGTTTTGGTTCAAAAAATGTTCGGAATGGAGTCGATTTTTTGAACATACCGTATACTATACTGATTTTGTACAATGTTTATATCTAATGTTGTCAACCCAAAAATTTCTTTTTTTACACCACAGTATAAAAATTGTACGATATCGTACTAGCATTCGAAAAATCGACACTATTTTGAACATTCTTTCGGATAATGCCTACAATAACTGAACAACCTTTTTTTATAGGGCATACCAGCAAGATCTTCTGGTGCGTGGTGGGTTATCTGATTTACAATTGAGTTTACACAACTTGCAGAGTTGGGTAAGTTAATAATCTGAGCTGAGTATGGTCGGTAATTTACTTAATATATAAATATTAAATTAACTATAATATTAATAAATTATAAAATAATACAGTTGATTAATAAGATTAATTAAAAATATGCAACAACTAATAATGACTAATTTATAATGATGGATTGGTCTTTGAAAAGACCAAAACCGGATGAACAAAACTTGATGATTTTTGGTCTCAAAAAAAATTCATACAGTGCGGACAACCTAGTCCCAACTAATATAATTGATGAAATTCAAATTGCTAATCCTTTTTTAAAAAAAATAGTAAAAAAAAAATACTATCTTAAAATGCT
>CAJVPY010006725.1:0-10272 GCA_910591965.1 Dentiscutata erythropus | reverse complement strand
TGCCCAATATACAGTTGCAAATCCTCCTTTTCCCCATTCCTTGATAACTTTGAACTCATTATAATCAATCCAAGATAATTTAAATCTATCATCGTCTAATATTCTCTTAAGTTCAGGATCAATATGATCTGGTGATTTATTAGTTTTCAAAAAACTTTTATATTGTCTGTACCAATAATTTGACTCTGAATATCTCTCTTTATACCTATACCGTTTCGATAAAACCCAGCAATATTAACCATCGCTGCTTTAACACCCATATTGGCAGATTTTTTATAGTATTCAAATGCTTTATTATAATCTTGATCAACCCCCCTTCCAGTTGCATAGCAATAACCAACATTACTTATAGCATAAGCATTATCTAAATCAGCCGATCTCTTACAATATTCAAATGCTTTTTGGTAATTTATATTAACTCCGATTCCATAATTATAGCAAGCCCAAACATCATTCATCGCAACCAAATTTCCTAACTCGGCTGCTTTATATAATATTTAAAAGCCTTTTTTTCGTCTTTTTCAACGCCAATACCATTTTCATAATTGTAACCAAGTGTACGAAATTGTTTGGACTCCATTATATAGATAGGACTTACACTTAATAAATTTAACTAATTGTCCGGAGCTTGTTGAATTTATATTTAGTCAAATTGATACAAAAGTTACAACAATAGTTATGTTTTTGATTAATTAAGTAGTTATCTTATATTGTCGAATTAAAAACGTAAATTTGAAAAATTTTCACATTTGTCTGCATGCATATTTGTATTTTAGTGTAACAAATCCGTAACCTATAAATTAAAAAAAATGCTCAGCGGATAATTTTGCTATAGAAATTTTAGAAATTGTCTCGTAAAAAAATCTATAAAATAAAATAAAAATTGACAGAGAATTCATTGCAAAAAAATGCAATTTTAATCTCCGAACGTTATTAAATAACATATGACCTAAGAATTCACTATGCCAATATACGACTTTTTAATCATCATTAACATTCATCCTCAAAAAACATCTTTAGGAATTCCATTAAGTTGAAATGAAGCAATATCTAAAGAATAAGTTATTTAAAAATTTTAAAAATTTAGCTTTATAAAATTCAGGCGTTAAATATTTGTATGTAATAATATTATGAATACAATACGTACCATCTAGATAAGCACATCGACATCCGTAATTAAGGTCCGATTCAGATATGATTCAATTAAATTCCCCAAACCTAAATAGTATAAAAAATTATTAATTGTTGTAATATTTGATAATAATCACCTAAGTTTCGTAACACTAAATGTATTTTAGGGCAGACATTTCAATGTTAGTCAATTACTTACCAGACAAGTATTAGAAAGTAAGACTGAAATAAAAATAAACCACATTCAATAACTCAAAATAATTAATGAAATGAAAATTCATTGTTTGAAGCTAATCTGCAAGATGCATAATTCCCGTATAGATACATTTATGAAACCATTTAAATCATCTTTGTCAATTGCTGTTCTGTAAAGAATATATAAAAAGGTTAAAGACACTATAAAAAAAGAAGTAAAAATATAAAATCAACCAAAATTCACTAGAAAAATCTTGTAATATATCGTTCAATTCTTCCTTTCAATTCGAATGATTGATAAATCAGGAGATTTAAACTTCACAAATTCAAAGCTGATTATTTAAAAAATCAAATCTGATTATTGCTTTTATCAATCAAAATTACGATGTAATCGTTTTTTTTTTTTTTTTTTTACCTTTAACCATTCACTTCACACAATTCTGATGACTCCCATTAATATAAGCTCAACCATGTTTTTAAATTGGTGTATAATTTCATTACATCTTGGTCACAAAATCGCGTCCAGTATAAATCCAACATTTCAAATTTCGAAAATTAATCAAATGAACCCTATAATAAAATTAAAAATTATTAATTTTCAAAATGAGCATATTTCTTAACAAAAGTTAATATAAAATTATTTTAAATTTTTAAATTTCTTTGCAGCTTTATTATTGTAAAAATTTCTTAAAACGAATCATATAACAAAGCAATATACTACTGGTTTTTAATATGTAGCTTGACCCACACCCCTGGCTAATTCTAATCATTAGTCAGAATGCATCATAACTGAGTCGTATTAGCAATATTAGCCAATCAAGTCTTTAGCAAAGTTGTTAGCTGAACATTCTCTTTATGAATGGACTACGACCTCTAGCAAAATTGAGGGTTGTTACACTTGAATACAACATGCACGCGAAGAGACATATAAAGTTAAATTACATTTTTGACAATCAACTAATCAAACATTTGCTATTAATGTAACTTTGTATCACCTTGGATAAACAATAAATGACTTACGTACGTACGTACGTAAGTTTGACAATAAATGTTTGTACTTTTCAATGCTTGATTTTTTCCCTTTAAAATAAAATGGACTCGGAACAACTTCGTGAACTTGGCTACAATTATCAACATGGTATTGGTGTTGAGAAAGATGAAAAGAAGGCTTTTGATCATTATTTGGAAGCAGTCGAATTAGGAAATTCTGAAGCAATGTGTAATGTTAGTCATTGTTACTTTTATGGAAGTGGAGTAAAAAAAAATTACCAGAAATCATTTGAATATTGTAAGAGATCGGCTGATATGGGTAATGCTTTTAGAATAAATATAGTTGGTTGTTGTTATGAAACTGGAAGGGGGGTTGAACAAGATTATAATAAAGTATTTGAATACTATAAAAACCTGCTAATATGGGTATTGAAGGAGCGATGGTTAATATTGCTAGATATTATCGGAACGGTATTGGTGCAAAGAGAGATATTCAGAGCGCAAATTATTGGTACAGAAAATATAAAAGTCTTTTGAAAACTAATAAATCACCAGATCATATCAACCCTGAACTTAAGAGAATATTAGACGATGATAGATTTAAATTAACTTGGATTGATTATAATGAGTTCAAAGATATTAGAGAATGGGGAAAAGGTGGGTTTGCGACTGTATATAGGGCGACTTGGTTCAACAAAATTAATGGCATGACGAGAGATGTCGCACTTAAAATGATTCATGATTCAAACAGAAATGAGCAAGAATTTATTCAAGAATTGAAGAATTACTGTGAAATTGGCTATGAGAATCCTTCGTTTTTGGAATGTATGGGAGTATCAAGAAATGATTATGGAGATTATATAATTGTTTTACAAATTGCAGCAAAAGGTTCGTTACGACAAAATCTTGTACAAGTTTCACAATTAGAATGGAAAGATAAATTGGATATTTTGTACGATATAGCTCTTGATCTCGAGTCGATTCATTCGCAGGAGCTCGTTCACAGAGATTTACATAGCGGAAATATTTTACAACGTAATTTGCAAAACGCATATATCGCTAATCTTGGACTTTCTAAAAAAGTAATGATGGAAAAATTTTTGGAATCCTGCCGTAAATTGCACCTGAGATTTTAATGGGTCAACCGTAGGGTTGGGCGTTTTGTGTAAGTTATCAAAAGACCTCTATAAGTGCCCCCCGGGACCATAGTAAAAAAAAGCAAAATAAGTGTGTGCATTTATAAAGAACAAAATATATAGTGATCTTATAATTTGAGCTAAGCTATGTCATGCATTTAGAAAGAATTTACATAGGGTGGCACTTATAGAGTGTGCACTTCGGGAGGTCTTACTGTATATAGTCATTTATGAAAAATAATGCTTTTGATCGGGCATACACAATTTATCTGAGATATATATTGTGCAATTTCTGCAATCAACTACCAACTGTTCAGTAATAGTGGAAACTAATATGCAAAACACTTGGCACAGTAATTTGAAAAGCGTGATAAATAATTTTTTTTCTTTTTTTATATTGGTATTCCTCTATAAGCGCACATACTTGGGACCAAGATTTAACAACGTGCACTTAGAGATGAATAAGAGAAAGTGCATTTATAGGTGCATGTATATATTTGGGCCAGAACTTAATAGAGAGGGTGTGCACTTATAGAGGGTGCATTTATGGAGGTTTTACTGCATATAGAATTATGTTTATTAAATAGTATTAAAATTTTTATGCTTTTAAATTATTTATAATAATTTACTAAAAATTTTAATAATAAATGTGGCAAATTAAAATGAAATCGGATTAAAATGAAATTTTTCTATTTTTTTAGGAAAATTTAAAATTTTTTGGTGGACATTTTTTAGGGTTAGGGTTAGGGTTTAGAGTTAGTTTTATTAATAAAAGAGTATAAGTGGGTTTTATAAACTTTAAAGGTTAGCAAGAAAGGTCCCCAGTTTCATTTTAATCCGATTTCATTATGATCTGCGACTAATATACGTATATGTAATTTACATTTCTTAGATATAAGTTACAGTGTAATTTACATTGTAACTTACAATGTAACTTACATTTGCCCAACCCTAGTCAACTGTACACTCAAGCATCGGATATTTATAGTCTTGGAATTATAGCGACAGAGATTTCGACTGGACAAAGAGCATTTGATGGATTTCTGTTTAATGGTGAACTTGTATCAAAAATTATTGGTGGATCAAGACCTAAATGTTTAGGCCCAGATTGTTATATTAAATTAGCTATGAAATGTATGGATAAAGATTTTAACAAACGACCTACTGCAACAGAAATTATTGAAATAATCACTCGTTGGCTAGATGAAATGGGTCGAGAAGAAGATAATGAAATCAAAAAACAAATTTTGGAAGCAAATAAGATTAAACCGGAATATAATAAACAAATACATTCACAAGGCGTATATACAAAAAAGCTATACATTAGTAAGCCTTTTAGCACGTAGAAAGCGAGTGCAATCTCTAAAAATTATATTTTTATTATATTATATAAATTATGCTTGTAATTTACATTTAGAAAGATACAACTATAGTAATTTTTTTCCTTAGTATTAAAAATTTGTACAATCTTTAATCCCATTATATTACAGAGATAAATATTTTCTTCTCACAAAATTTATATTCTTGTCATTTTGTTTTGGTAGTTTGTTTCTTGGGAGTAAGAAATCTTTAAAATCAATTTTTTGTATCTGTCTTAAAAATTTTTTGAAATCTTTTATTTACATTTAACTTTATAAAAACATAAGTTTTAAAAAATGATTGAGGATTACTAATATGCAAACAATTTAACTATACAAATTTTCATAAGAATACGTTTAACTTTGTTTCTAAATATTGGAAATATCTACGTGTTTAAATATAGACCAAAAGTAAATCAAAAAGCCTATTTGTTAGAAATTTGACTACTGAATACACACTCAACAGTTACCAACCAATCCTAAACACTAGAGTATTTCAATAAATGGTAAAAATAATTTTATTATTAGACTTAATGCATTGGCAAAAATCAAAACATAGTTTTGACTTTTTAAAAAAAGTTTCAAAAAGCGAAATACAAAATTGGCGAAACTAATGAAAGATGGTAAAAACAGATAAATGAAGAAAGATGTAGTAAAACTTACAAAAGGCGTCGGAATGAAGATAAATATCAATATTATTTTCCATCAAATTCCATAACATCTTGCAGTTCTAAGAGTTATTCTTTATAGTGATAGAATTTGAAGACCTAATAAAACAATTATCAATGGTTTTTTTTCACATAATTAGGCTCCTTAAGCTTTACAAAAAGAATAAAAAATTAAGATAATAAAAAATAAATATAGTTGAACCTCTTAAATCGACCTTCCAAAATTGATAAAAATTAATCTACCATGTCCGTTCTGTTATAGAAATCTAATAGTTTATAATGTTCTCAACCAGAGTGGCTTGACTGTATAAGATTTACCACTTCGAATATGTCATTATTGCTATTGGCATTCTTATTTGCCAATGTTTGAACAATATTTGCATCGAATAGAATAGTATTTTCCATTTATTTCATAAAAAATATAGTTATATCATACTTCTCAAGGCCCTGCTACCAAAATTAGACTTTTTATTAATTGAAAAAGAAACAGAACTATCGCCAATAGCACTTAAACTATTAATTGAAAAAGAAACAGAACTATCGCCAATAGCACTTAAACTATTATTGAAATAAGAAAGAATTTATTTTAGCTCTGATTCTATTTTATAATAGTTTGATACTTTTATATAATTTGAATTATAAATACATACATTAGGTATATAAAATGATAAAACGTTTAATCGGTATCACTAATTAGAATACGATACTGGCCAATCAAGTTTACAGTAAAATTATCAGCTGGATATTCTTTTATTGGATGAGCTAAGATTTTATTATTACATTAGTAAATTTTGAGTTTGTTACACGGAATATAAATATGCATGCGGGCAGACGTGTAAAGTTTTTAAAATTATATTTTTGGCACAACAATATAAGTGAATCAATGAACTAATCAAAAACGTAATTATTGATGCAACTTTTGTATCACTTTGGCTAAACATTAAAAACCTACGCTAGGCAATTTAAGATTTGTACTTTTTAATGCTTGATTTTTTCCCTTTAAAATAAAATGGACTCGGAACAACTTCGTGATCTTGGCTACAATTATGAACGTGGTATTGGTGTTGAGAAAGATGAAAAGAAAGCTTTTGAATATTATTTGAGAGCAGCAGAGTTAGGAAATCCGACTGCAATGAATGACGTTGGTGTTTGTTATTATTATGGAATTGGAGTAAAAATAAATTACCAGAAATCATTTGAATATTGTAAGAGATCAGCTGATTTGGATAATGCTTTTGGAATAAATATGGTTGGTTTGTGTTATGAAAATGGGAGGGGGGTTGATCAAGATAATAATAAAGTATTTGAATACTATAAAAAAGCTGCTAATATGGGTGTTAAATCAGCGATGTTAAATGTTGCTCGACATTATCGAAACGGTATCGGTACAAAGAGAGATATACAGAGTGCAAATTATTGGTACAGAAAATATAAAAGTCTTGTGAAGATTAATAAATCACCAGATCATATCAATCCTGAACTTAAGAGAATATTAGACGATGATAGATTTAAATTATCTTGGATTGATTATAATGAGCTCAGAGTTATCAGGGAATATGGAAAAGGAGGATTTGCAACTGTATATTGGGCAACTTGGTTCAATAGAATTAATAACATAATGAGGGATGTTGCACTTAAAGTGATTCATGAATCAAACAAAAATGAGCAAGAATTTATCCAGGAATTGAAGAATTACTGCGAAATTGGTTACGAGAATCCATCGTTCTTGAACTGTTTTGGTGTCTCAAGAAATAATTATGGTGATTATATTATTGTTATGGAAATTGCACCTAAAGGATCGTTACGACAAAATCTTGTGGAGGTATCACAATTAGAATGGAAAGATAAATTAAATATTTTGTACGGTATAACTTTTGATCTCGAGTCGATTCATTCGCAGAAACTCATTCACAGAGATTTACATAGCGGAAACATTTTGCAAGGAAATAATCTGCAGGATGTATATATTACTGATCTTGGACTTTCTAAAGAAGAAAAAGAAGGAAAAATTTGTGGAATCCTGCCGTACATTGCCCCTGAGATTTTGATGGGTCAATCGTATACTCAAGCAACAGATATTTACAGTCTTGGAATTATCGCAACAGAGATTTCGACCGGACAAAGAGCATTTGATGGAATTCCGTTTAATGATGAACTTGAATTAAGAATTATCTCTGGATTAAGACCTAAATGTTTAGGGCCAGATTGTTATACCAAATTAGCTATTAAATGCATGGATAAAGATTTTAACAAACGACCTACAGCAACAGAAATTATTGAAATAATCACACATTGGTTAGATGAAATTAATCAGGAAGAAGACAACGAAATCAAAAAACAAATTTTTGAAGCTAATAGAATTAAACCGGAAACGAATAAACAAATACATCCACAAGAGATATATACGAGCAAGATATATAATACGACCGAATATATTAGTAAGCCGATGAGTTCAATAGAAATCTCGAGTGAATTTTCCAATTTAGATTTAAATTAAATTATATAAAATATTTGTTTATGTAACGTACACTTAGGATGGTGCAGCTATAATCATTTTTCTACGATTGTACAGAGTAGTATTTTCCATATTATTCATAACTTCTCAAGACACTGACTGTCTTCAGAATTAAACTTTTTATTAATTGAAGGAGAAACGAAAAAATCGCTAATTACGTAGCACAATTTTATTGAGCATGTTGAAATAAGAAATGAATTAATTTTAGCGCTCGCTAGTCTAATTTTATGGGATTTGATAACATCAATGTTTAATTTTTATTCAATATTTTAATTAATCTCATTTTTAACTACAATACGTATATGTTAGAATCAATTTTATTATATGATAAAGTCGGTATCACTAGTACATACAGATACGTAGCAAATCGTGTGCCTGAATAAGTGTATTACTATAATTTATAAAAGTAATTACATATCTGGAGTGTAACGCCGCAAGCGGATGATACTGCATTAATGCATGTTGACAAAAAGTCAACGGATCGAAAAGACAAGGGAGATTGGTCAGGGTTACACTCAGTGTTTGAAATTTCAGATCTAAACAGAAACCAATTATTTTAGCGTTAGTTCTATTTATAATAATGTAGTTTGACTTTTACATTATTTGATAATAACGGTAGTTTAATTTTTTCAATTGTTTTTAAATTTAGTTATGTGCCAAGTTATACCATGCTCTACCTGCATTATCAATTAATGTATTAGTGTAATTCAAAATTAATATTTTTCGAATTAAGTTCATTTTGAAATTAGTGATTCATTAACCTTATTTATTTTGATTTTAAAACTTATTTATATAATAACTTTAGTAATTAATACTTTTTATGATCGTGAATATTCTTTCGAAGCTTGATATTTTTTAAAATGACTTATATTAAATACCTAAATAGTATTTTAGAAGTATAATCTAATAGTACTCACAAAAATACAGCTAATATTCTCAAAAAAGAATGAATTAGATCGATATCTTACTATTTGTGACGGTTTATGGCTTTTTTCTCATGTTCTTTTATTTTTAGTAGTTTGTTAAAAAGTATTTTTGGAAGCATTTATTATTATGATAAATATTAATAATTCGAAGAATTTTAAAAAAATTTTAAGCGATAATTTGTGTTCTTTATTTTAGCAGTTTACAAAAAGGTGGACACTGTGATTTCGTGATGATAGTGGATAAATTTGAGATTTTAATCCCCTAGTAATCATAATTCTCAATCAATTACGTTTATATTTTTTCAAAATTTTAAAATCAGAAAATCCACTAGAACAGATTATTCTAAACAACTTAGAAAATGGAACAAATTGCTTTAATAAAAAGTAAAATTGTTTGGCGTAAAATTTTATATTTATATATTTTGCTAATTTTTATATATATAAACTTTTTACTATGTGAAAAATGAAATTAAAATTATAAAATAAATTTTTTCTAATTTTAACTCTTTGTAAATATAAAACTTATACAAAACAACTTTACTTTTAAAACAAAACCAGATACCTTAATAAAAAAAGTTAAATATAGAAATACTAAAATTTTTAATTTTATCGTGCTTTTCAAATTACTGTGATTAGCTGTCGATCATTCATCACACGGAAATCTGTAAAATTCCCTTAAATTCTTTGTTTTTTAAAAAGTTCCCACTTAAAAAATCACAATTCCAAAGATTCCTTGTCAATTCCCGATTCTATAGTGTGTCTTCTATTAGCGTACGATATCTTGTTTTGGTTAACCAAGTAGTTGTAAAAATTCCCCAATATCTATCAATAGAAGTGCATTGAAATTTATTTTAAACTTTGATCGAAGTTTTCTCTACACCTATCTCACCAAATTCGATGAACATTTTTTTATTCAAATTCTGATTATTTCTATAATTAAAACAAAAAAAAGTTTGCTGAATTTGACCAGGTAGGTGTTGAGATATCTTTGATTACAAATTTTGTAAAAATCCGAGTAGATGTGCATTTCAAACTTTGAGCGAAGATATCTCGACACCTACCTAATCATATTCGATAAATTTTTCTTTATTCGAATTCTACTAATACCCACAAATAAAATAAAAAAAAGTTCATTGAATTTGGCCAACTTGTGTCAAGATAAATTTTTGTAAAAATTTAAATAGATATGTATTTCAAACTTTGAATGAAGATATCTCGATACCCACCTAATCATATTTGTTAATTTTTTTATTTATTTAGATTCTACTAATGATCGTAAGTAAAACAAAAAAAAGTTCATTGGATTTGGCCAAGTGGGTGTTGAGATATCTTCAATCAAAACTTGAAAAGACC
>CAJVPY010006724.1:0-10272 GCA_910591965.1 Dentiscutata erythropus | reverse complement strand
TAAAAAACTTGAAAGTGCTAAAACCCAAAAGAACAAAACGTCGAAAATAATTATTTTTTTAAAAGAAAAAAAATTTTAATCAATGTAATCATTACGAAACGAAGTAATTTATTCTTTAATTGCGACGCATTACAGTAGATGGTTACGTAAAATTTTAGCCGCCACGATCAATGATGTAATTGTTTCGTCAATGGAAAATGATAATTGTATTCGTCCAATGGGAAGTGGTGGGGGAAATTAGTAAACCCGCAATTTTAATGAGAACTAGACACATTGGAGAACTAATGGTCATCAAATGATTCTGATTGGCGCATTATACACCTGTTATCAAATTCTGAACTTTGATTGCTGTTTATAATTTGTTTGTTGATTTACGTATCTGATCAATTGTTTTGTTTTGAAAATGATTTATATACGAAATTATTTGATTTATGAAAATAATATTAAACAAGACAAACATCTGTACTGAAAAAATATTCAACTTTACAAGTCTTCAGGCAACTCAACAGAAAGTGGAAGACTCATATTCTAAAAAGAAGGAGTTATAATAATGTAGATGCCTACAGAATTCAGGGCAAAATCTATCTTATATTTTTCGCCGCTTGTCCCTCGAAGAGGACCAAGCGGCGGACCTGGCCGCTGCTTTTCGAGAACGGTAATTATTTTGCTTTTATATAGCCTTTCATTAACTTCTTTATATTCGTTTTAATTACTAATTCTTTTTCGTATCATCATTCGAAATAACAAAAGACCCGAACAAATATATGAAAAAAAATTAAATAAAAAACAAAAAAGAAGAAAACCCGATCCCGATCCCGATCCAAAGGAGAGGAAAGAGTTTGAAAAGGCAGTCCGGGAATCAGGTCATGTAGTATATGAAGACTATGATGACCTGGTTCTCGGAAGAGGACAAGTGGGGCCATACCATCGAAAAGTATGTGATCTTTTTTTTATTTGTTATATTGTGTACTCAAATTATTATTATTATTTTTTTTATTTACAATATTATTTATCATATTCACAAAGCATTCCTTTTCGTAACGAAGGTGGTAAATTGTTGGAAAAGTTCCTTCGCAAAAACGCCCCGAGGATGTTGATTTTATTCAAAAACTTAATTCCGAATATGAAAAACTTTAAATTTTTTTTTTTTATATATACATTATAGATATATTTTTTTTTATTTATTGTTATTTTTTTTTTAAATATACTCAAAGGGTCACAAGATGCTAACATCCACGTGGTGTGATCTGGATAATAAATAACTAATAGCATCAACCATAATTTATCAATTTGTGAATTAGAAAGTGCTGATTTCCAGTTCCTAACAATTGCGTTTTACGATTAAATATATGGTTATATATATATATGATTACGGTTAAATGGTCAAACGATTATACGATTATTAATAGTGATTAACTGCTAGCATAATTTTTCGCGGCCCCAATCCCGATGTTCTGATATAAAAATGAACTACTTGTCACAGCTTTGGTATGTTAGATTACATTTATTTAGTTTTTCGGCATAGAATAAAATAAAAACTCTCAAATAAGATAACATAAGCGGATGGTAATGATAATTTATAATAAGCTCCGGATACAGAATGCTACGCATTAACCTAGTTTTTATTTAAAAATTGGGCATCTTTTTAGGATTTATTGTGATTGGTTAATTTTTGTATGAACATACAATAATTACTATATAATAGTGTTGTGTTGTTATTAACCTTAACTAGCCTTTGCCTTGATGTCATATTTTTTCTAAGTAGCGGTAGCTTTTTAGTTCCTGGAATTCCAAGTTTGAACTCATCGAAGCTAGGGCGACATTAAGCATTACCAGCTACAGTAATTATGTGCTCTATAGCCAAATTATCATATACGACAAAGTGGGTTGGAATAGAGATGTTGAAATTAATTTCAGTTTCACCAATTCAACGCCAATTTCCACCAATAGGTAAATTATTTCATCACTATAATTTCATTCTACCACCATCTTTAATTGGAAATAAAGGAAAGAGATTCATTATATGTAAATACATTTTTTAAGAGGTTAAATTGCTTTTATATATTTGTATTACTAAGAATCCGACCCCACCGAAGGCTTTCGTGTTGTCATGTTAACTTAAACACAATAATTACCGCATTAGCGCCAGTTAGTAAACAGATTTCGTATAATTTACGTCATGTCAAATATATTAGGTATCATATGATAAAATTAAATTGTTTTAGATTTAGAGGACAAATATATAACGAACTAGAAGGAACAAAAGTTTTTTCACTATAAGACTGTAAGAACAGCCATCGTTTAATTAGACTAGACAATATAAACATGATATATAAATGACACACTTGTATACGCTCGTGCGACATAAAATATCTAATTCAAGATATTCACTATAAAACTATCGGCTTATTTTTTTGCATATAAATTTTAGTGTATAGTTTAAAATTGATGTTTTTCGAAATCGAACCGAATCCATGGGCTACTCTATGGCTAACGTTTTAGCATTTGCTAATTCTGTAATTTCTCACTAGTCACAGACACATCACATGCTCCGATTAGAGAACTATAGAGATGGAGGCATTAGATATTTATGGTTCATTAAATTTAATGTGAAATTTAGTACCTGCACATACCTGATACGTACGTAACTAATTTAAAAGAACCAATTCTGCAATTTGTGACTATGTATACTAGGCATATCTAGGATCAGGCGTGCATCTAAAGAGTGTGTACACCTAAGGATATATAATATAAATTTATATACAACTAATTCTGCAATTTGATTTCGTATCTTTATTATTACTATAACAGCACCGTGAATGTTTTTTTTTAATCAGCCGTCTAATTAGCAAGTTCCAATTAGCTTATCCTTGATGACATATGGCAAGATTATTTTGGATTCATTTCAATAACAAACTTCAATAACAAACTGCCGTGAGGGTCAGGTATATGCGTGCACTTAGAGAATGTTCGCATGATCAGAATGCAATCTCTAATCGGAAAATCTACGGACAATGCTTAGGGACAGTGCAGCTAGGGTATTGATTTTAGTAGTATCACGTGAATTTGCCCTGTTCACAAGAACTGTCCGTAGTCTGTAAGCAAGTGTCATATGCACGCATTTATAGAGGACTCTGAATCACTTGCACACGTATAATATGGAAGGCGTGCACTTAGCTCTAAGTTCAGGTTTGGGACCAGGTGATGGCATGAATATAGAATACATATGTTCTTTATTAAATTAAGCTTCATCAAATTAATAGAATGTGTAGATAAACTGGATGAATATAAACTGTAGTAGAATCAGGATAACAGAATAAATATTTATTTATAATCAAACTTCTAGTGTAAAATTCACACGGTTCTTCGATCTGAGGTTACCCGTACAATACATCCAACACCCGCGACTTCAGTAAGCTACAAAAAAAACGATATATCATGAGCAATCATTGATACTATCTAAAAAATTAATTTCAAAATTGACCTACCTTTTCATGCCAATTTAAAAGTACGGCTGAACTATATAATTCTGGTGATGCCATTCCGCGATAAATATATTTCATCAAAACATCTTGTTGTTCTAATGTTAGATTTTTAACTATTGATGGAATATCAGCTGCTTTAACAGAGTTAAGAACATCCATAACAATTTTTGTATTTTGATCCTACCAAAAGTATTGTTTAGAATTAGCATAACCCTTTTTTTTTTTTTTCTCTCTGATTTATCAGTGAATTCTAACCTTAGCTTCAGTTGTGTTTGAGCCGTATGGTGGATTTTCTATAGCTGTTGTCAGTGCATTTTCGGTATTACCTCTATAGACCGAAAAAAAAACTGTCATATATTAAAAACATTCATTTTTATTACATTGTTAAATTTCAAAGTACACCATTGAAACCCTCAAGTAATTTGAATACCTTGTCAAAAAGTTTCTAACGTCAACTCCTTTCGCCTGAACATTTCTTAGCGCCACATCCGGCTCAAGCTCTTCACCGCCTGCGAACGTAAATAGTTCATGCTGAAATAACTGGTCTTCATCTAAGATATCAACATCAGTGTTACGATAAGACATTCTTATATCGCAAATGTCTTTGGAAGAGAGATTAGAAACTTTATGTGATTGGATGGACTAAATGCTCTCACGTGAACATATCCTGGAAAATTATTTGATTTGCATAGAGAAGTTGTATTAAAATCTAAAATCTCGTTGATTGGCTGCCGCAAGTGGCTTATCTTTAGTGAACACACATATCGGGGCCTTTTCGATAAGAATTGTTAAATTTTTGATGGACCCATTAGTTGAAAACTTGTTGAAAACTTCTCTGGATGACGAAGATCCAACAAGGTCACCGCATCTTTCAGACCATTCAGACATTTCCGATGACGATTCTTCCAAGATAGATAACGACTTTGATGATTCTTCTAAAGTAAATAACTTTTGATTTATTTTTTATTTATTTATTTATATTTTTAACGAAATTTTTAAACCCATTCTACTAGTCTTTCTCCTTGTTGCAACATGGTGGTCGACAAACAGGTCCAAAAGGAGTTTTGGCTGATCATGAATATCATAAACAATATACAAAACAACAAAAGGCTGCTTCAATAGCTGCATATAATGAACGCATGTCGTCAAAAGCTTTAACAACTACAACATATCGTGAAGATGAATTAAATAAATCACTAGAGGAAGATTTAAAAGATTTAGAAAATATTAGTTCTGATGAAGAAGAAAAAGAAGCACTAAAAAAGTACCGAGAGCAAAGATTAAGAGAAATTAAGGAAAATCAAAAGTTAAATAGAAAAAGATATGGAGCTCTAAGAGAAATATCTTCAAATCAATATGTTAAGGCTATAGACGATGAGGCACCGGACGTTTGTGTAATCATACATTTATATGAAAATGTATGCTTCTTTTTTTTTTTTTTGACGTTTCTTTAAATTTCGCAAACGTAATTAACTTGGTTCTATTTCAACAAAAGTCGATTCCCCAATGTAAACTCTTAAATGAATGTTTGACTCGTCTAGCTAGAAAATTTGTCCATTCAAAATTCCTACGAATTCTGGCTCATGATTTAGATTTTGATCCAATTGGTCTTCCAGCTTTATTAGTTTATAAAAATGGAAAACTAATTGCAAACCTAGTCAAGATTACTGACGAAATTGGTGAAGTTAATTTTAATTCTGATAATATTGAAGAAATTTTATTAAGGTTTGTTTTTATTAAAATTATTGTTTAGAGAAGTTCTCCAGTAACTTATATTGAAATTTCTCTTCAGGCATGGTGCATTGAATGTAACTGAAAGTATCGGCGAATAAGGTATGGTTTGTTATTAGGAATGGAGGGTGTTATTTATCCTGTGTTATATACCGGAATATACCATAACACATTACAAAAACATTGATATGACAATAATGTTGTTGGACTAACATCCAACTTAATAAATTGATATATTTTGTATATACCGGTATATGACATACTATTACCAATAACTGCTTTTTGATTCTGGTAACGGTAAGTCTAAATGATAATATATTATCTTTTACCTTAATTTAATTTAATATTTACGAGATTGAAATTTTACGTAAAGAGATTTGTGTCGATATAATATCATATGCGGTTAATGTATTATTAGTTTGTCATTATTTAATTTGATTTATTTCATGATTTATAAATTCTTTGATGCGTTAATATTAAGTATTATCAAGTTGTTTATTCATTGTTGTAATGTCGTAGTAGAAATTTTAATTTAATTGTATATCTTGAACTAATTTGGTACTGACATCTGCCTGACACACGTGCCTGAAATCCAAGGATTTCTACGGTGATTAAACCCTAATTCTGCAGTTATCGTTCTGCAATATGTACTGTAAAGATATATTTCGCACAAAAATTTGTTTCTTAAAAATATATATATATATATATATATATATTTAAATAAAATAAAGTTATATTTTAAACTTCACTAGTTTTTGGTTTTTTTAATTGTTATAATATAATATATATATATATATATATTTTATTTTGAGATAAATATATAACTAAACTATAGATTTGTCGGCTGAAGTTGGAAATTAAAACTTCGATTTAAATATAAGCCCTCACTTAGACTTATTTATTATTAAAACTAACCTAAATTTCTAACCTATTAAAAAATGTTATCCCAAAAAATTTTGAAAATTTCATCCTCAGCCGCGACATCACTGTAAATTATATGTCGTTAATACGTATATTGTTATTTGTTAAATACGTAGTATGCAGTGTTATATTTTAAATTTCTAATATGCTAAGCAACTTAAAGTATAAAATCAATTATATATCGTAATATACTAAGCAACTTAAAGTACAAAATCAATTATATATCGTAATAAAACTTTAGTTTATGTAATTGTATAAGATATATACGTAAATGATACAGTATACGTGCTTCTAGCTTGCTATACGTATAATATAATACTTATCAGGTATCTGATATTACTTTTAAATTTTTAGGTTTATTTACAAAATTATTAAAATTCCAGATAGCAAATTAAAAGAAATATTAACGTTAAAAGATATATATATACATATTGTTATAAAAATTACGCTTTAAGTACAAAAATTTTAAGTACGTATAAATATCCATTGTTTTTGTTAATATACATACTGTAATAGGTAATAAAATGACGAATGCATACATGCAAAATTACCCATCGGTTGTACAGCTGAGTGATGATGAAAAATCAATCGTCAATTGGAGGATTACGATGACGTTTTTCATTCAAATTCATCAGGAATCATATTTCTTGGCTCCCAACTTAAACTGAAATAGTCGCAGATACACTCGGCTAATTTTTGATTTTCATCACCTAATCTCACGTTATTAACATCTGTGAGGCTCGAGAAATAAAGCTGAGACAGAAAGAAGTTTTAAAAAAAACTTAAGATGGCACCACAGCCTCTCGTAAATCGTATTGGTACACTTGTTCAGGTACGTTCAGTCTTGGCTGCGTTCAAGTTATTACGCGAGCGGTTATGCTATCGTTTGTGGTCGCACAAGGTCATGGCTATTCTCACCTCTTTACTTCTTTACTTTTTTACTTCAGCACCCTCAATTCACTTGGTGGTGCGGTCATTGTATCGTATTTTTTTGTTTCATTATTCATTTATTCTACTGGATCACTTTTCGTGCTAGTGAAGGTGCAAGCTTTTATTACACTGCCTATTTGGGTGCCATGTTGAGTTATGGTGTCGTGATTTATAAATCATTTGGTGTAAGTTTTCATTTCAAATATCCTACTGTCCTGTTTAGAACTACACGTATGATATTCCTCAACTCGATAATTTGGTGCTCATAATTTATAAAGTAATGTTTTGATCTTCTGTTTGGGGATAATTTTTCATTTTAACATGGAATGATTTCAATCTACTATTTACTTTGGATAAAACTGCTTGATTAGTCTTTTATTTTATAGTAGATCTTGTTAAAACATTATTGATTTTAGTAATTGTGTTAACTATATTCTGACTATATTCTGACTTTAAAATCAATAACAGACACCAGCACCAACCTGGGAATACTTTCAAAAGATTAACAGAGACGAAAATGTATTTTATCTTGTGCTGGCATGCGTATGGTTTATGAATGCGCAAGTATTTGGTATGTAGATGTGTCCTTTGACTTTTATAATTAATACGTGGTGTAACGCTATGATTACCTCATTTAACATTCCAGTAATTTTTAAATTATATCTTCTTATTCCTTTGATTATGTAGTTACACTTTTACCTTATGCCACTTTTTCATTGTTTCATTTGATTACATATATACGGCAAAATATTATCCCAACATGTTTCCCATCGACAATTCATGGCCCTTCTTCTTCTTCTTCTTCTTCTTCACATTCATCACCTACTTCTTCTTATGAACAATACGCAGCAAATGCTTCAAGATTCATTCAAAGTTGGGTTCATAAAAATTACGACAAAGCAATGAGAACTGTTAGTTTTGTTGAGGTTGTTTTGATTACTAACGTGTTAATTTGGAATGTTTTAACGTATGTACTTTTTTTTTTCTGATCTTGCTATAAGTATTCATTTTACGATGCTTAAATATATTTATCCATTTATCAGTTTTCATCTAAGGTTTTTCACATTATTTGTGTATTTCATATTTCTTCGTATGCGATATCATATGAATTCATATACGCAGCAAGCGTTTTCGGATGTAGCTCGATTTTTAGATGGGATGCTATTACCTTCAGCAAATAACAGTATTCATCCTTACATCGCAAATTTGTATCGACAGGCCAAATCTGCAGTTATTTGGGCTGGTCAATTTCAGCCACAATCTGGCCGGCAGACTTCAAATTCACAATCCGGTCGTTTTCAGTCGCGAGCAAACACGCACTAAAGCTTACGCGACTAATAATGAAAAAAAATTTTGACTAAAGCTAATTTTTAGCTTAACTGGTCGATTTTTTTTTTCCAAAATCGGCAGATTGATTTCTTATAATAATAATTCTCGCATAAGCTTTTGACCATTAAAAAAAAATGTTGTTTTTTGTATATTTATTGAGTCATACTTGTAATATCAAATATACTTTATATCATTAGAGATGTAGTGCGTAAGTGATGTACTCAAATGGGTAGTTATTTTTTGTATATGGACTGAAATAAATAATACCGTTTTAAGATGTATATTATTTACGTGACTAGAGCGCCGAGTAGGCTATTTCAGGCCCAGTTTAATTATTCAATACCAGTATATTTTATATTTTAAATTGAGGTTTTAAATTTCAACATTAGTTAACTTTTTTAACCATGATTATTTAAATTATTATTGTTTTGATTTATAATAAATTGAGGCCAAAAAAGCTTATTATTTTTGCAATTTTATTGATTTTATTTAAAATTTTTTGATAATTGTTTCAAAAAAAAAAAAGTGTTGATTTATTTTTATTTTATTTTTATTATTTTTTGATATTAAAATAATCTCTTGAGTCATGATTTTTTATATTTGTATAATTACAATAAGAGTACAACTAGTTATATATACTATTTTTTGATTGTCTATTTAAATATAGTTGATATTGTTTAAATGCATACTGTTTAATTGTCTAATTGCATATACTGTCTAATTGTATACAATTCCTGTCTACCAACTTATTTATTAACAATAAATTTATAGTATATAATATATAAAAATAATTAAATATATATTTAGAAAAATAATAAAAATTTTAATTTTATTAAATTAATATATTTTGTAATTTTAATGCTTTTTTTTTTAAGGTAAGGTCTTGCTTTATGTCTTTATTAAGCATTATTGTATATATTATATGATACATTATGCTATTATAAAACATTAGCTCAGACTATTTATCTGTGACTTAAACCCACCAGAGCAGTATATATTTCACTTATGCATTTATCTGGATTTTTTATACTACTACTTCTTCTATCTAAATCTTATCTTTTTATATTTGCCATATCACTTATATATCTAACTATATACTTTCAATTTTAATAAAAGTTGTAAAAAAGATTTTACAATTCTAATAGTAATTAAATTATCAAAATTGAGTTAGTAGATTATAAAATAAAAGCAAAAAAAGCTCTAATTATATAAAATTTACAATAATTAGAAAACTTTGTTTAATTATATCTTATAATCTAGTAAGCCAATTTTGATGATTTAATTATTACTAAAATTATAAAAATCTTTTTTACTGCTTTAATTAAAACTACAAAATAAGTTAATATTTGTCTAAAAATAAGCTACTTTTTTTGGCCAAAAAATTATACAAAAAATTATAAAGTAGTTTATTTTTAAATATAATTAATTTTTGTTGTTTTTTATTAATTGCAAGTAGTTTCTATAATGCAGGATATTTAGTTATATCAAAGCACTGAAATTTAATATATATATATGATTATATATAAAGCATTGAAATTTTAAAATTAGTGCTAAATTTTAAATTTAGTATCAAATTTTAAAATTTAGTGCTAAGTTCTAAAATTTATATAATTGTTAGTAGTGCTAAAATTTTTTAAAAATAATAAATAAAAAAAAAATTAAAAAAAAAATTAAAAGTTTATTTTATAATATAAGTATTAATTGCTAAGATAGATAGTATTTCATATGTGCAAATTACTATTAAATTTATTATAATTATAAAATCTTCATTTTTCCTCATAGCTAACTATTTTTTTTTATTAATTGATGATTCTCTAGTCAACTGATGTGTGATCTTAGTAAAAAGTGACTCAGATTACTATATAAATTTACTATG
>CAJVPY010006723.1:0-10272 GCA_910591965.1 Dentiscutata erythropus | reverse complement strand
ACCACCATTAGATGCGTCTTGACAAGCTTTACAAAAGTCTTTTAAGTTAGAAAAGTGATTAACTTAGTATAAAAAAAAGTTTTAGATATGCATACACCACATTTGGAGACCCCAATTTTTATAAGTAATTTGAGTCACATTTTACTATGAACATTCTCTGGTTGACTAGTGGATCACCAATTAATCGATTTGTCAATTAAAAGATTAATTGACTAATCAATTAGTTGGTATATCAATTTTCTATTTGGAGCACTTTTTGCAATATTATTAGTTGATATACAGATCATGTGCAACTGGTGATTTTCCCTCGGTGAACAAATTAAAAATATTTTTTATGAAATTTACTGACATACATTAAATTGATTGCAGTTTAATTGAACTTAAATATATGTGCACATAAATACAAGAAACATTTCGACCGATTTGTTTTTTGACACTAAAATTAACCAATCATGATTAAAAAAATTTATTACAAAGCGAATTTTTTTGCAAAAATGGCCTTTTTAACCAGCCTTGCATTTAAGGAAAATGAGTGTATTTTGATGAAGTTACCACTTCTTACTAATGAAAGTTTGTCAAAAATTTAAAGCTTTATTTTTCTGTTTTTAAACTATATAAATTTGAATCCGCTTTACAATATAAAAAAATAAAAAGCTTTATATATAAATTATATTATGATTTCTATGTAACAACAATTTTTAACTCCCTGTAGGTATTTTGACAAATGCAACGATCATTAATATTTGAAATGTGGTATTTTTTTGACGAATTAAACAACCTCTTTTTTTTTACTTAGTAAACTGAACCTAATTTACTAAGTAATGTTGTTCGAAATGCCATCTTTTACTTCAAATTTAAGTGCAATATGATTACTTTTTACTAATCGTTAAATGTTTCGACACAGAAATTTAAATTAACTTAGGTGCCGCGTGGCTGATCCTCGATTTTGGCTGGCTAACAGCTGAGGATCTTCAAAATTTTGGCCCCCATTACATAATTTCTGGCTGGAATTAACTTTTTGATTTTTTCATTACAAAAATAGAAATTTTTAGAAAATAAGCCCGAGTTATGGTAAAATTGGCCCAGAAACAATTTTTACTTAATGAGCGGCTGTGATTTCATTAGTAAAATTATGAGTAATTTCGACCTAATTTTTTGATCGTTGCTTTTAGCCAAGCGGCCAATAATAGAAAACAAATTACTACACTAAAACATATAACGAAATAACCTATTAGTAAAAGGTTATCCACAATGCATCAAAATTTGAGGGTATGTAAAAGATGGCATTTCGAACAACTTTACTTTGTAAATGAGGTTCAGTTTAGTAAGTAAAAAAAAAAGTTTATTATAACATGTTCAATTTGTCAAAATACCCATATTTATTTTATAATAAACTATGTAGAAAATTACAAAATTCATGTATTTAATTATAAGTCAAAAAAATAAGTTTAAAAGACCGTTTTTTGGAAAATTGCTCAGTTACCAACCCATCCTTCAATGACCAGCCCATCATAAAATATCCGAGTATTGCTTAGCGTTGATATTTTATTGGTTTTTATTCGTCTTTTATATTGTCTATATGCCAAAGAAGCTCTTTCTTAGTTGTGACAAGTTCTTTGTTCGTCACTTTTTCAACGTCACTTGGAAGCAAACTTTCATGTAACAAATTATCAGCCCAAAAATCAAATCAGCGATATGCTTAAGTTTTTCTGATTAGTGAAAATAAGGTGGAGCAGTGGTGGCAAAAAATGATATTCGGTCCCATGACTTCAGAGCAATTTTTAGTTCTGTAAATTATGAGATATAGGGAAAGTCGTAGCTTAATTTTATGTGTGATATTCTGAGTTTTAATTGGATATATTTTGCTCGGAAATCACAGGACCGAGGATCATTTTTGTAACCTTTAAAAATAATCTATCAAAATTTTTTAAATCTGCTGTTTAATAAAATCTTATAAAAAAAAAAGTTTGCTATTTACCACCACTGGTGATCATCACCAGTGTTGCTATATCTCAAAACGTACTAAGTAAACGGGATCGGGTACTCTAAGTAAAAATGTCCAGACCTTGAAAACCTCACGAGAACTGAAATCAGGATCTTATAAGCTCTATATTATATTATATAAAAAAAATAATTCTCTAATTCCTAACCCTAACCCTAACCCTAACAAATCTTAGAACTGGTGATGATTACCACTGGTAATATGTAGTAATTCTAATAAAAGAAACCCCATAAAAATTGGTAGATATACATATATATAATATTTATGTATTTTTAAAGATGAATAGATATCGGTATATAGCATTGAATTTCTAACTAATTTTAGATCAAATTTTTAGCTAATTTTAGATTGAATTTTTTTCAAAATTATGTATGCCCAAGAATATTTGATCACATAATTACTGAAGTCTTTGCTATTTGGGAGAACAGTTAGGCCAGACCAATTTAAGCTGTTATATCCACCTATCTGAATAGTTGCTACTTTAGATGTCTAAAAGTAGACCTGTTCAGAATTACGTACTTAGTTTTAAAGTAGCAAAATAAGTTGGCCAGGAAATTGATTATATCAGCCAATTATACGAATTTCGGCCTATAAGTACTCCATATATTTATAATTATATAATCATCAAACTCTATTTCAATTTACCATTTTTTGAATTGTTATAATGTCTGGATTACATAAATAACATTTCTGTAATATTAATTTTTTTATTAGTTGAATTAGGTTTTATATTAGCCATTTTGAGTTTATGTGGCACTTATATTTAAATGTAATTAATTTTTTATGCTCATTATTTATTTTAATGAGAATAAATAGTAGATGTGAAAATACTTATGTAATAAATTGAATATGTCAAAAAAAAAAGAAGCTTCTTTAGGAAGAGTAGATAAATCAATGATTTTTGCTCAGAAATTTACTTAAACTTTTGCTATGTCAAAAGTTTATAGCCTTAATATTTTTGACATTAAAATATTCACTTTGGAAAAAAATATTAAAATTTTTACACTTGCTGTCTGCCATAATTCATCCGTAATTTCGCGATCCGAATTCTACATTCATGTGATTGATAGAGTGTACAGAAAGGTGATAATTTTATTACACGTTTAATTATTTCAAGTTGACAATAGGTCAGCAGATCACTTAAGCTTTCACATGCGAACAACTGTATGATCTTACCAGTTGAAAAATCAGGCTATAATGGCATAAACAACTCCTGAACTTGTTCGAAACATTGATGACAAATGAGCAAGGTGAGCACAGTTTGATGAACTGCCTATTTTGGAAATTCATTAACTGTAAATGCCAAGCCGGATAAGAGAAGTATTACAGAAATAGAATCCCTAGCTGCCTCCTGAGAAAGTGACCCAGACTCGCATCTGAGCCCTCCCTCCCAGTCAGTAGAATCCGACCATTTTCGCAGTAAATCTAACGAAAAGCATTCGCATTATATGATATTTTTTGTTTATTTGGACTATGCTGGCAAATAATTTAGGCCGGAGGTGATTTTATTGAAATAGCAGAAATGTGCTAGATAAGCAAGTAACTGATCGAGTTGGCCAGAATGGCAAAGACATCCCGCAAAAAAGCAATCGTAATTGCACTGGGAGTCGCCGTAAGATATTGTAGCCGGTGGGGCCATTCCCACCTGCCAAAGCAAGCCGGCTATGAGTGAAGAATGCAAGCAAAGAAATACAAGTGAGGAAATGATAGAATCACGTGTCTTCCAAAGTTTATGATTCTATCATTTGTTCACGGCTTTTTTTTTTTTTAACCTGCAATGCTGAGGCTGTTTATGCTCTTAAACTTTTTTTTTTTTTTTGCATATGACATGAAGACCGAACGTCTTCCAAAGATGTAGGGCTGTTTAGTGAGGTCTGATTGTTATATGCCTATCATGGTGCCTACAAGTTTTAACTTTAGCTGTGATTTTCACAATGATTTTAATCACTGTGACGTTAAGTGTCTGATATCGCTATTGTGTTCTATAATTTAGATTGATTGTCCTTGTGATGGCTTTATGTTGTTAACTTTAATAGCAAATAATTTGTAACTGTTACCATTTTGCTCTACTATCCTGTAGTTGTAATTAAGTGCTTATACTGCTTTTGTTTTTTGGGGGTTTTTTTTTTTTTTGATAGATTTATTTATTTATTTATTTACTGCTCTGTGCGTATATTCGTTGATAAGATTTTGTAACTATCTTGACTTTTTAGTATGTAATATGGTTAGATGTCTTTGAATTGTCTGTCTTTTATTTCTTTCTCATTAATACTGTTTTTCTAACTGACCAGTGGTTGGTGTTCTGATACCGCTATTTAGTTTTTTTTTTTTTTTTTTTTTTTTTTTTTTTTTTTTTTTTTTTTTTTTTTTTCTTTTTTTTTTTTTTTTTTCTTTTTTTTTTTTTTTTTTTTTTTTTTTTAATTTTTTTTTTTTTTTTATTTTTGTCTTTTTTTTTTTTTTTTTTCATTATTTCTTTTTTTCTAATTGACGTGTGGTTGGTTTTCTGATTCCGCTTTTTTTTTTTTTTTTTTTTTTTTTTTTTTTTTTTTTTTTTATATATAGATAGCTTAGTTGCTATTGTATGTCGATAGTGCTTAGAATATATGGCCATTCAATATGCCTAGCTTAAAGTAATCTGCTTGTACTTTATTTTGATGATAACCGCATTTCAAAGGTTGAATGATGCTCGTTAATTAGAATATACTTGCATAAGTCACGACTGCCTTCAAAGGGTATATTCGAATATATTGGGAATTTATCTGACAACCGTTCCAATCTTTGAGCTAAAGGTAGCTGTGCATCTTGCGGTACTAATTCTGCAATTCTTCCAGCATGGAAAGTATAGTTTGCTACCTTAGCACCTGGTAGATATGAGGTTGTTTATTGGTCAGCTTGGTGACTAATCCTGTAATTATAATAATGTGTCTTTCTTGGAATGTACCTTTATTAGCCAGAAATGTTGTTGACTCTCAATACTTGTACATCGGTTGTCTTTGTTGGGTTAATTATATATTTTGGCGTTCAACTATCTTTGCTTTTGCTTTTGCTTTTTTTTTTTTGTAGTTACTATGTTTTAAATGAGTTTTTGCCTGTTTTTTAGGCACGTTCTGCTGTGATTTAAGTAACAGTTTCCTAAAGAGTGCCGTGAGTGCTCTAATCCGATTATTATATTGTCAGAATTATTCATGCTCAGGTTTGTTTCAACTGCCGCAGTTGTTTTCGCATGATGTGTGTGTTTTTTTTTTTTTTTTTTTTTTTTGAACAAGTTTAAACTGGCTGTAATTCTCAGATACTGCCTGATTAGTGTATTATGGCATGTTTGATTTCATCCCATGTGGCTCATTGTCTGTAATATCTGATGCAGTTAAGGTAGATATATATCTGCCATAATAGTGAGTGCGACTTTGGTTATAGATATGTTGTAAGTTGGCAAAGCTTCCTTTAATATTATCTGTGTCATCCGATTTTGTTAATCATTCATTTCTCACATGGTCAATTCCTTAACATTTGCTAATATCTGAATGCAGTATATACAATATCTGGTGAGTTTACGCCTAGCATTACTGCTGCTTAACCATTTATTGGCAAAGTCATTGGCTGCTTATTTGTTGTTGCTATGGTGTTCTGATTGCAAATTCCGGTGTCATCTGGACCAAAGTAGTTTAGGCATTATTGTATGTATATATATCATATATATGCATACACATACCTATATATGAATTTATTTATATTTCTAAGCATTGTGTGTCCAAAGCGCAATAATAAGTAAACATATAACGTCCTCTGCTATGCTCCGGGCAATTATTATTGTTTGTACAACTATTTATCTGATCCTTAATCCGATCATCTGAATTGGCCCTTTATTTTTAATCTGACACGGATTCAATCCAGATTTAATAGAATCTGGATGGCCTGTCAATAGATAGGATCGAAACTCTATGTACAACTATGCATCCACTGACTTCGGTGTAAAAACAAAAGGTCTTAATGCCAATTCTAAAGAATGGTGTAAGCATTAACTTATTAATACAGGTGCTTAATTATAATGTAAATGATCTCTATATGAAGATTATCTAAAATCATGATTTAAATTTGCTGCTTCCATGTGATTTAAAGCGTATTTGTACGCGGAATTTTGTTAATACTTTAGTGTTTCCTTATTATCAAGACGCCAGTTAATAGCTTTTTTTTTTTTTTTTTTTACATTAACTCTTAGTTCTATATGTTGTCATGGGTAGTAAAAAAAACCATGACCACCCAAAACGTGACTCAAGTATCGATCGAGACCTGGATCAATGCATTATCATCGTGCATACAATGGCGATGCCCCCGGGTTTTGGCATTTACGATCATCCCAAAATCGGATGAAACCCGCATATTTGGGCCCCAAGCCCGCATACAAGGCGTATTCCCAGATCGAAGAAGATAATAAAGTTCCAAAATGGCGGGTTTGTGGTAAAAGAAAGAGTCAGGAAAGAGAATAAGGTAAAAGTAGAAAACGAAGAAATAATTTACCCAAATCCGGTAAAACGTCCAAGTAGTATGGTGAACTTAATGAAAGTGGCGGAATTGATGAATTATGAGCGGCAAAGATGTAATAAAATAAAGGAAAAATTTACAATGAGGGGAAGTTAAAATAGAAAAAGCTTTAAAAAACAGTGTATATGTTAGAATCTAGAAATCTTTTCTTGCGTCAAATCGTATCCACACCTCAATTAAAGCCGAAAAGTCGACGTAATGCGAGAGTTCTGGTCTTCTAGCGACAGACTTGCCGTTTTCGCCCTTAACAATGTTGTTATCGTTCTTAAGTAATAAGTTTATTATATTAATTGACTTTCAGTTCGAATGCTATTATAGTATAGTCTGGAGATATCGATCGAGCTGTTCTACATGACTCAGCTAATCAATTTAACAAGCATAGCTTGAGTGATGGAGGTAATTTAGCCAGGCACATTCATTTTATGTACGCCTGCCCAATCTGTGCTGAATACTAAACTTTAATAAAAATTGCACGTTGACTTAATGCCCTTGTGCATTAGGTCTAATTCTGAGAGATTTGTTTAAATTCGCATGTGATTCTTTGTATTTACGATAAGTTGCTATATGACTTCTCATTGCCCAATTGTCAGCAGATTAATTTGTGGTCTCTTGCTTGTGTTCACAAAATATCTCTCATGCTGTAAGTTTCACCACACTGATTTAATGTTTGTGCGCAATATAACTTGATTTCTGTTGATTTATTCAAATTAACTGATGATTCTCTATATTCATCCTTATACGATAAGTAGCACCTCGTTAGCTCATTGCCTTACTTCATTTGGCTGATTTCTAATAAATTATGTAGATCTACAAGTGATTCCTCACGTAGCTTCGTCTTGCGACCAGTCACTCCACTAATTCCAATGCATATGTATTTTGGTTTGCTGACACACCATTTAACATTCATGTCTGACTTGATGCTTAATGATTTTTCTGAGTCTGTAAACGATTTTTCATTATAAGATAAACTAGCACTATGTTAACTTAATGCTAATGTCTGTATATCATTTGATTGCTTTTTTTTTTTCAGTGATTCATTTGATTCTGCAATTCTTATTTGTGCATATTTATCAAGTGGTAAGTTACTTCACGACTATTTGTTGTGAACATATTATCCGATCTAATTCTAATGATTTATTTAAATCTGCAAGGGATTCTATATCTATTCATCACTTTATCAGTTGACCACGTTGACTTAGTGCACCTGCCTTATCTGACTTGATTTCTCGTGATTCATTGAAATCTACAAGTGATCTTTATATTTATTCATCATGTGACAAGCTGTTTCCCAAGTTCTCAATGCCTATGCATTATTGGGTTCAATCTTCAGCAATTCTTCGTTTTACTCATCATGTGATAAGTTTTTCTACTTACTCCGGATGTAGCATTAGGTCCAACTAGCGATATTTAAACAGCTAGTATATTCTTTGATTCAATTTCTAATGATATGTTTTAATCTGCAAGGGATTCATCACATCTATTCATCTTGTGTCGAGTTCTACCATGTCGGCTTACCACCTTCCTTGGTTCAGCTTCTAGTGTTTTATCTAATCACCAAGATTCGTCATATCCACTCTCCATGCAATAAGTTCTGATATATTGGCTCAGTGCGAAAATGTTACTTGATTTGATTTCTAATCATTTTAGATCCGCAGGCGATTCTTTATTTGTTTATTATATGCCGTTTCGACTTAGGTTATTCTCATGCATCCTCTCATTGTAACTTGCTGATAGTTGAAATGACACTCAATCGTTTCGGTTATTCAGAATTAATTGAGATGATTTCTCCGTGTATCTTCTAACTTGATTTCTGATGATTAATTTAAATTTGCAGATTGATTCTTCATAATTGTTCATCGTACATAATTTGCGTTATGCTGGATTAATATGTTTGAATTGGTCTTTGAAACTATGCTGCGAAATCGTGCGAATTTTCTGCTCAAGCACTTGCGGACGTTGATTCGACGTACGTACGTACCTAACCTTTATACATACCCATTGTAACGCCTTATTTGTCTTTGATCTTCTTTGCGCCATTTCTGATTTTAGCCTTACCTGTAATGGGTGACAGATCATGTGCTTGCTCACCTTTTCGATCACGTGATATCCTATCACTTCGCATCTTTTGAAATTGTGGCCGACCTACTTTATGCAGGTGGGAAACCACCAGATGATATTTGACACCGCTAATTCTGATACTAAGAACATCTAACTAATGTCCAGCCCTACTGCTGACGTGCATTCAAATCATGTATATGAACGTCAAAGTCATAGTTCATGTTTTAAAAAAAAACAGATCTCAACCAACTTGACATTAATCGTAACCGTATTTTTAGCATCAAGCTGAAAAAGGACTATATCGGTTACAATGTTTACACGCTCTATACCTAAATTTCTCTTTATGATATTAAACATGTTAATATGCTGTAGAGAAAGTTACATATGTAAATATTATGTTGTTTATTTGCACAAACGATATCTTGATAACTAGTAATTGTGAATACTGCTACCCGCTTCTCACTTCGTATTTGTTGATTTATAATTTAATACATGATATTAGGGTTATAAATTATTTAGTACGAAAGTGCATTCATTCAAGATCTATTGATACAAATATAATGCATAAATGTTTAAAAACATGTGTTTAAGCAGTCCTAAAGGCCTTAATATAAATGGATAATAATGAGAAGTCTCAAAGCATTTTCTTTAATATCCTCTACAAGCATTCGTATATCTTTATCATCTATTAACCGTCAAGGTAAACTGTACGTGTATGCGCGCTGCTCTTCCAACCTAGATGGCAACACCTAATTAAAGTCCCCTACATTTATAAATTTACATGTATTTTTATTGTTATCTATTTTATTTATTATAAGATATAGTATCATTTTTTCTGGATGTCTTAGTTTCAATCAGAATTTCATCGGAAATGTGCTTATTTGTCTTACACAATCTTTAGTGGTTAAGATTCAATCGTGATCCTGACAAGGCTGCTGCCTTCCAGGATGATTGAACAGGTGACCTTGAGATTGAAATCCGGGAACGTAACCATTATGTTATCGACCCACGGTCTTGGAACCTGACTTTTATTTATGTCCCCAAATTTAATATCCAAAATTTAAATTTTACGAAAGTGCGAAATTTACAGTCGGAATATTGAAATTAATAACAGTTTGTAAATCATCTATAAAATTAATTGGATAAAAATTTATAAGCTTTATGAATTTTACGAAGTATCACATATAAGCTTCAAAATTTTACATATGATTAGTTCAAATTTATTTATTATATTAAAAATTGATATTTGCTCATATTATGTTTAAATTTAAGGAGTGAAATAAAGGCCATCTTACAAATTTTTTGATGAATAACCTACAAACATTCAAGAAATGCCCACCAAACAAATCATTACGGGATTAGCATAGAGATGTTAATCGCTTATTTGACTCTATTCATTTCGTTTTACTATAATAAGCACATGAGCAGCTTGAGTCTAGATTAGCATTCTATGGGAAATTTATATGAAAATTCAACTCGCTAAATATGGTTTGTATAATTTCTTCGCCAATCAATTAATGTGAGACCAACTTAACTTTACCGAAATGAGTAAATATTATTAACCCAACAAGTCATGCGCCTGCACATGCGCTGGGAGTTTGTTTTTAATATTTCTTGTTGAGATTTATTGGTTGACAAGAATGTTCTTTCGTACAAACTAATCGTGCAAAGCA
>CAJVPY010006722.1:0-10272 GCA_910591965.1 Dentiscutata erythropus | reverse complement strand
CCTAACTCAGGACTTCCCAAATGGGTTTTCGGTTAAGCCGGTTCCTCGGCTTTATTGCGCCATTGCTCCCATTACTAGATGGTGTAACCGAGGTTACAGATTTATCTAAGATCCAACCAAATCATAACTGTCAACCGTAACGCAAGCCTATTTTTCAAAATTCATCGTCCATGAGATTCGAACTCTAGACCTGCCACTTGGAGAGAGTGACAACTAAACCACTACACTAAGTCGCCACACCTCTAAATATTGTATTATTTTATAAAAAAGATTAATTTATGTTTTATAAATACTATTTATTTCCCACAGTAGTGAGAATAAGAGGTACATCGCCAGTTATTTGGGGGTCTGAAGACTCACAGTAAAGTGAAGATTTACCAGATTATTTCTTTGTAATAGCAAAATAAAGGTATTATTCTTCATTTTTATATAATGTTATAATGAGCTTTATGATTCATAATCACTAGTTTGATCAATAAAAAAAATCGAGTTTTTAGCAATATTTGTTATTTCCATGATAATACTTGTTATTTTTCTAAAAGTCTAAAAAAATAACAAGTATTGCCAAGGAAATAACAAACATTGCTAGAAACTTAATTTTTTTACTGATTAAAGTAGTAATTATAAGTTGTAAACCCCATTATACAATCATATAGAAATGTGAAATAAATAGTATTTATTGGATTCTAAATTAATATTACCAATATTGTAAATTTAATTTAAAAAAATATATTGCAGAAACAATTTTTATATAATTAAATAGTTCTATTATATAATTGATAACAATTTTGCTAAAATTCATTTTGGGCCTATTTAATTATAATAATTTATTCTCAAATAGAAAGTTTGGTATTAAAAAGTAAAAAGAAAAAAGATTACGATTTTTTTTTTTTTTAAACTTCAACAATTTTGTTATTAACTTTATTACTTATTTAACCAAACATTATATATATTTTTAATCTATTTAAGTAATCATTATAACCTCACCTGGCTACCCTATAGTGCCCAGATGCAACTGTTTGCACCATCTTACATGTAAGATGGACATCCTCGAGCACTTTTATCAAGAAGCACCCTAAGTTCTGATTTAACTCAGAACCTTAATATTTTTACTAATTCGTATATACCCTGCTATATATACTACTATACAACGTCTACTAGTTATAATCCACCTCTTATCACTTATTATATTACTCCTAATTTATTTCTTGTATAACTTCCAAATTGGTGTTCTAGGAGTGGGCACTCTTCTTGCTTCCAGTTTGGTGTCCCTTGAGATGTTATTTCAGTTCCTAATCCATATCTCAAGCCAGGTGCTACTGCTATCCGAAGACCCATATCTCAAACCACCTGCTGCCACCATTAAGAGAGCTGTTCATATAGTTCTAGGTATTCACGTCTTATTATGATATTTAATGTATAAACTTAAGTTTGTAATATTATATTTTTATATACTTATAGTGATAGTAGAATATTAACTAATTTAGAAATTTATTTATATTAGGCCATACAAATTTGATTACTTGGTTTTCATAACATGAAACTTTTAAATAGACCTGGCCGGCTGGCTTTTTTTTTTAAATTTCATATATAAAATTTTACAAAATTTATATTAATTTTTTTTTTAAAACCCACCCGGTTATTAAAACATATAAAAATTTTTTTTTTGAAATTTTCAAATTTTGACCCGGCCGGGTTATGAAAACTATTTAATTAATTTTGCATGGCCTTATATACTATATATATAATTATTTTATATTATTATTGGACAATGTCCAATGTCCAATAGGTCTAGTTTAATTAATTAGATTGAACTGAACATAGATTGTCCAATGTTTATATTCAATGTTCAAGCCCAATACTGGCTTAATATATACCTAACCAAAGTGTAATTTATTATATATTTGGTAGCTTTTGTAATATTTATAAATTTGGTAGCTATCTTAGAACACTTTATTATTCTTGAGAGAAATTTAACAAAGTAGTATATGTTCTATACATGTATTCACTTGCATGTTTAGTACCTTCTTTTTAATTAGTACTTGTTGTACTACTATTACTAAGCTTATATCTCAAACCAACTTTTGAGATACTGCTATAACTTAATCTATAGTTTAAGCTACAACCTTCTTAATTAGTTATATTATTTACTTTTTGCTCTTATGAGGTTCACAACAACCCTAGTATTTATATTTAAACTATCTTCTTGTCTAGATTCTTTATTAGTCTCTCCCTTACTTCTAGTTAACAACTTGGAAAAGTTAGTTTGTCTAGACTTTAGGTGCCTTATAGTCTCTTTCTTCTTGGTTCATATTTTTAAAGCATATATTTTTTTTCTTCAGTATGTCTAATACTTGGTGGTTCAGTTAATTGGTAATTTACCAGTCAATCAGAGAGTAATCATAGTAAAATGTAATTCAAATTACTTATAAAAATTGAGAGTTTTCAAATGTGGTATACGTGCATTTAAAACTTTTTTTATATTAAGTTAATCATCTTTCTGACTTAAGAGACTTTTGTAGAGCTTGTCAAGGCACATCTAATAGTAGTTAAAGCATCAAAATTGGCTTGGTAAGTGCTGAGATATCTTTAAAAAATATTTCTTTTACTATATAAACTTCTTTGCAAACAATACTATTGTTTGCAAAAAAGTTTACATAGTAAAAAAATATTTTTAAAGATATCTTGGCACTTACCAAGTCGATTTTAATGCTCTAACTACTATTGGATGTGTTTTAAAAAGCTCTACAAAAGTCTTTTAAGTTAAAAAAGTAATTAACTTAGTATAAAAAAAAGTTTTAGATGCATGTATGCCACATTTAGAAACTTTTAATTTTTATAAGTAATTTGAGTTATATTTTACTATGATCACTTTTTGGTTGACTAGTGAATCACCAATTAATATATCTTTCTATTTAAGAATTTAGTTATTTGGTTCTTTAATTTTAAACTCCAGTTCAAATTCAATTCTTCTATAGCACTATTAAAGATCATTGTTATATCTCAACTTAGAACTTTTCAAATGAGTTTTTGGTTATTCTAGTTCTTGTATCAAAGCTCCTATTACTAGATAGTATAACCAAGATTATAGATTTGTTTTTAGATTCAACCAATAAGAGCAGTGTTATTTATTACCTGATTTTTTTTTATTAGAGGCTTATCCTTCTCTAGTTTTTAATATATAAATTATCAGATCTTATATATAAAATCATATCGGCGAATTTGGGAAATTATTATAAAAATCTTCAAATATTTGGCAAAGAATACCATATGTTTCAAAACTCTCACCGATGATCCCTCGTACTGAAATTTTTGTGAAGAATCCAACTCGAAAAACAAGAAACCCGATATACAATACACCTGGTGAAATGAATGAAACTATAAGCTAGCACCTATCGTTTAGAGGTAGTTACCTGCCGATAGGCTTAGAGTTTATCACTCACTGCAGGGACGGCAACTGTCGTTTAGAAGTAGTTCTCATATACTACTTGCCGACAGCCTTAGAGTTTATCACTCACCGAAAAGAAGAGTTCTCTCCGGGTTGAGTATATTGGGCCCTGGCTTTGGTAACCTTCACTTCTTAGTACCAAAAAGACTAAGTACAATAATAACAAGAACCCTCAAACACCACCCACTTGGTTTGGCAACAAAAATTTCGAAAAAAGTGGGCAAAACAGCTTACACCTGTCAAAGGATCGACATTGTTTACAGTTACCAAATTTGGATGATGCAGTGGAGTACAACCACGTACCTGGGCCAAATATGGAAATGGTGCCACTATTTCAAACTGGACTATCTCTGGAATCCCTCGTGGAAGTTTTGAAGATGCATAATGGCGGCAGCAACCACTTTAGGGACGGGACCCGGAGCTACAAAGGCTAGAAATTTCCGATCTTATGTGGTGGGATAAAATTAGTTAAGGTTTAGCTTTACATTAGAGATATGCAGATATTGTATCTGTCATATAATTTTTACACAAACCTGGCACGGGTTATATCAGTGTGTGTTGGGATTCCCCGACCTTTTTTTATACTCTTTCCATCTTTGTTTATTTATAATGGAATCTTATTTAGGATATGTTCTTCGTGTATTCTGTTTGGTTTATCCTTTCTTCTTCTAGATGTAGTTTTTCTTTCGTAAACGAGGTATATATGTTCTTAGCTTGTAGAAAAGTAGGAGATAATTATTCTGCCCGGACTTAGGTGGAAAAAGTTTTAAAGAAAGGACAGAGGATCCTGACACGGTATACAGCAACCAGTCAAGTGATCGAGGGGGGTATCTTTATGGTACAAAATCTGAAGCGAGTTTTGGATCCCTTTGTGATGACAAACAGTTGTTTTAGCGGGTCGCATTGGGTAGTACTTTGTACTCTTGGTAAGTTTTTATTAGACTAGAACATTTTGCTATAGAGATCAAAGGTACTTCGGCACTTATAGTAGTTCAAATAAATAAAAACAAGATCGCTTAAAAAAAAAATAATAATAAAAATAAACAAGAATTATAAATTTTATTTATTAAATTTTAATGTATTGTTTGCTACTGGAAGCAATATTACATAAATCATTATCATCATCTAATTTGAATATATTATTGTTTTTTTTACTTTTCTTTTGTTGATTCATATAACTTGAATCATCAGAATCTGATGATAATATTAATGTATCATCTAATTTTCTTTTTTCATTAGAATATACAGAAATTAACTGTAGTAAATCTTGTCTATAATCTGATAATTCGCAATATTTAAAATAATCTCGTAAATAATTTTTTTTGTATTTTAAAAAATGCTAGCGTCAATAAACTTGATTATTTTTAATAACAACCTCACCTAAATTGTTTTTGTTCAATTTTTGAACGACTGTTTTCAATTCATCTACAGTAAGAATTCCCTTATTATATTTAACATCTCATTTTATATTTCGAAAATCTGTTTCATTGCCTTTATGAAAAATAAGTTTGGTTGTACACAAATCGATATTATCATGCCACCTGCCTTTAAATTCAATAATAAAGTCAAGTCGACGCTCAAATTGACCCCAATCTCTTTGTGCTGTTGTTTCATTCTCATGACTTTGATACCCAAAATTAAATGATTCCTTAGGAGGTTTATTTAATATCATAAAAATATACTTGGCGAGAAATGGCTTAAATCCTTTAGATTTAATTTCTACTTGCTCAGGTATATCATTAAGATACTTAACTATATAATTCCAATCGATCATTGTATACTATTCATCTAATAACACAACTTTATACCTGTTATAACTATTTCACTAATTTAAACCAGACTTTTGTTTTTTTTGCTTCAAATAAAGCTCTTGAGAAAAAAGTTTAAGAACAAGATTTGATTTACCAGCACCACCTTCACCATAAAAATAGAATGTCACAGGATGCCAAAATCTTTTTAACTCTTCATTTACAAGTTTTTCATACTGTTGCTCAATATAAGTTAGATCTTGCAAACTTCTAAGCCAAGAACAAGGAAGTAATTCTTTGGGATTTTTCAATATCTGCTTAGAGAAGATATTTTTTCAATAATTCGATTAATACGATTCATATCTTCAATATGACGTTTATTAATCTCATCAGTACCAAGAAATTCACTAGCAGGATCTAAATAATGATAATCGCCAAATCTCCAATATTCAACTTGATCTTGTGACAATTCAACTCCATCATCAGTCCAACGTGCTAATGTACAATTCTTAATACATTTGGAGTTACAAAAATTGCATATCTTATTACATTCTTGAAAATCACATCAACAAGTTTTTTTGTGAATTTTGCAATGATTCCATCGCTTTTGAGTATAGATAAGATTTTGTTCGGAGTTACTATTTATAAATTTTGGAAAATTCATTGCTGTATGTCCAAATATTGATTTAACTGATTTTATACTTTGCCAAGTTTTAAATTGGAAATATACTTGTTCATGAAATTGATCTGATTCTGTAGACTCGTATTGACCAGAACTAAAAGAAAGACCTTTGGCTTTTAAAGAATCAAATGATGTTTGGGATTTAGGAATTACATGTTTACATTCAATATTATGTGCTTGGCAATAACTGCACACAATATCATCACATTCCCATAATTTATAGCAATTTTGTATATGTATTTTCTTTACAGCGCCAATGATGTTGGCTACAAAGAATACTGGGTGAAACTTCTTCTGTAACAAAAAACCCCTCTTCATATTGGTGTTTTTCTTTTTCAGTAAAATTGCATTTGTATCGAAACTTATTTAAACAGGAAATACAATAATAAATAGTTGATATAATGTGAAAAAATCTCTAGTCTTGTTCTATTTTTATTTATCGTTATTAGAAGAAGAGAAGAAAATTTGTCTATACCTTATATAATTGTAAAATACCCCAAAACAGAATACACAATTACTTAACAATAAAAACATGTCAACAATTGAGGCTATTAAGGACGCGTATAAAAAACTCACGTTAAAATGGTATTCAGATAAAAACAAAAACAACGCAAATTATGCATATAAAACAATTTTGCAAAATTAATAAAGCTTATGTTTATTTGTTAATACATCACATACAAAAAAAATCATACACTAAAAAAAATGCTAAACTAAAAAAATCAAATAAATCTAGCATTCTACCCTAACCCTAACCCTAAACTAACGAATTAATTATTGTTTTTATTTCACATTACACTAGATCTTATAGGATGCGATATATCACATAGGCAATAAAATATAAAATTCTAAATATTAAATTATTTATTAATAAAATACAATTATTTTTAAAAAACATTAAACTTACAAACATTTTAAGACAAAAATTAACTCTTATCATTATTAAATAATAAAAAATAAATAATTTTTAAATATTCTATCAACTAATATTCTAACTTATATCATTATATGTAATTTAACTATCCATTAATTAACCCAAAATCACATCTTAACTATATTCACTAGTCTTACTAATCGCAATTCGCATATTTATATCTTACCCATATACTTACCATTTCTCTACTATGAATTTACTTAATTAATCATACATCTTACCATTCCGATAACTACTATGAAATATAGAAGTTACTCATTTCCCATATAATTTAATCAAACTATATAATTAAAAATTCTTACTAATTACAATTCGCATACTCGTATTTTACCTATATACTTACCACTTTTCTATCATTCTGATAACTACTATAAAATATAGAAGTTACTCATTAATTTTATTCCTATACAATTTAATCAAACTATATAATTTAAAAATAATACCTAAATATAGAACCTTTCCATAATCAAATTTACATAACTGATACTATTAGAATAATAAATTATCCAATAACCTAACAAAGTTACTTAACTTTCATTCACATCACCTAGAGCTAAAACCCAAAACACATCATCTACATTTGCATCTTACCAATATATACTATAAATATAATATTATTATCTCATACAGTTCAATTAATTAACTTAACTTCACTTCGTAGTCTAAGAATTTACTTACTTGATAACTAAAATAATAAATTAAATCGTTCGCTTAATCATCATTCCAATATCTGAACTTATATATCCATTTAACATAAATATCTTACTCCACTTCCATTAACAATGATTAGAAGGAAAGATCTTACTAATTGTTGTGATTTTAACTAAAATAATATTAAATATTAAAACACATTAGTTAAGGTTAAACTATCTATCAAGTATACATTTTATACAGCCAACAAATATTCTCTAACAACCAAAATTAAACTCAAACCTTTATTTACTGGTCCAGTTTCTAATATAGCTACTCACAAAAACACATTAGTTAAGGTTAAACCATCTATCAAGTATACATTCTATATAGCCAACAAATATTCTCTAACAACCAAAATTAAACTCAAACCTCTATTCACCGTTTATAACTACTCTCATATATACTTGATATCTAAATTTCATTTTAAAGTTTATACTTACTAACTTAGATAAGTAATTCACAAATTGGTCCCAATAACCATACACTAAACTTTCACTAACCACCAACTATACTTACCCAGTTTCACACTAATAGACACTTTCACTAATCATTATAAATATCAAAATACATAATTTAAACAGTATAGTATAAATAAATATTAAAACACATTACATATTGTAAGGTTCATAAGGACTCTATTTCTTATTCGTCACCGTTTTCAAAAGTCACCATTTAAAATTACTATTTACTTAGTGGCGACTTTTTTGTTTTATCTATTACTTTTACTATTAAATTTTGTGTCACACCTTTTAGAAAATCACCATCTAAGTTAAAAACTATTTTGTACTCTAAAATCAGTAAATAAGGCCCAATTTTACTATCGAAAAAACTTTTTTTGGGGTGGGTGTGATGCAAGTTTGTCGCCACTAAGAATAGAGTTTGGACTTTTGTAAATCAAGCCAATTTCATTGGCTAAATTCCGAATTATCACCAACTCACTAAGTAAATTTACAAATAATCACATAATTTTGTCGCACTATTTATTACATACTATGAAATTTGTCACCCTATCTATTATATTACTGAATCTGAGCTAAATACTTAACTCCAACCTAAATGTTTAATGCCGCCAGAACTTTTTAAAAGCATGACTGGCTGCAAGCAGCCAGTCAAATCTGTAACACTAAAGAAATGCCCTATTCTATTCTTATTTATTCTTTTCAAATTATTTATTTATTTCATTTTAATTTATATTTTCAATCGTTAGACCTATCTTACTTTATATATATACTTTATTTTAATCATTCACTTGAAATTCTATTCGCTAAGTATACCTTTCATTATATATTTCAATATTATATTTACCAAACTATAACTCATTTAGATTTATTCTCATTCTTTATAGACCCTAGACTAATGGGCTTAAATTCGTAAGTGTAGGTTAAAATTTGCTCTCGTTCTTTATAGATCCTATACTAATGGGGATACATCTATGTACCCACTACTTAAAATAGAAATGATCGTTATTGTTTATATATTTTCAATATTTATATTGTTTTTTAAAAAAAATACCATCATTAATGATAGGGTTAAGGTTAGGATAAGGTTAGCGATTTAAAGAAACAAAAATATACTAAAATTTCACAAGGAAATTTTTTGTTAGAACGCAGAAATTAGTTTCATAAGAGAAATTTCAAGATAAAGGCAATTTTTTAAAAAAACGTTGGATTTTTTAATTTTAACGTTACACACTGATCGTTCATGTAAATTCGACGTGATGAACACTGATTGGATAAAAAGTGTGATTTCCAAATCGGGCGGTGGGTACATAGATGTACCCATACTAATGGGCTTAGATTCATAAGTGTAAGTTAGATTCGCTTCTAGACTAGACTACGGTTTTTTAGATTCGTATGAATCAGATTCACTTCTAGAGCTTAGATTCATAAGTGTAGATAAACTATTTTTTTTAGATTCGCATGGGTCAGATTCACTTCTAGACTATTTTTTTTAGATTCGCATAGGTCAGATTCGCTTCTAGACTATTTTTTTTAGATTCGCATGGGTCATATTCGCTTCTAGACTATTTTTTTTAGATTCGCATGGGTCAGATTCGCTTCTAAACTATTTTTTTAGATTCGCTTCTAGACTAGACTATGTTTTTTTTTAGATTCGTATGGGTTAGATTCGCTTCTAGACTAGACTATAGTTTTTTAGATTCGTATGAATTAGATTCACTTCTGGACTATTTTTTTTTAGATTCACATGGGTCAGATTTGCTTCTAGACTATTTTTTTTAGATTCACATGGGTTAAATTCGCTTCTAGACTATTTTTTTTTTAGATTCGCATGAATTTTCAATTCATTTGACAAATTTTTGATTGTATTTAGCTTTTTTAATATTAGCACCTACAGTATTCATGTGATATATATATTTATTATAAAAGTTAATTTAATTTCTGGAGCCTTTTTTATATTTCTTGTTAAGTTTTTATTAATATTTCACACCTTATTCTTAATTTAACACATTCGAATATATAAAAATCTAAATATTTATTAGCTCAAATAAGTAATCAAATTAATCTTAATAATCATTATATCTGTTAAGCTTTCACTAACCATTAACTTATACTTACCCAACTTCATATATTGCTTTCACAATCCTACCTAACTTAAAGTCATACCTATTTCAGTAACTATTAATACTACACTTACTATCCAGTAACTAAAATATCACTAAATTCGTTTACCTTGCTAGCTTATATGTTCACTTAACTTACTAAACAAAAAATAAAAATTAAAATGCTAGATAAGATTTCAGATAAGT
>CAJVPY010006721.1:0-10274 GCA_910591965.1 Dentiscutata erythropus | reverse complement strand
AGAAAAAACATGAAAAGAAAACTAAGACCCTAAAGGCACTATTATAACCCGTGCAAGGTTGGTAAAAATTATATAACGAATGCAATATTTGTATATCTCTTTTGTAAAAATAAAGCTCCATCTTGGCATTAAAATTTTCTTTCCGATCTTCCCACCAAGTTCGGATGGCTCCATTGTCCAAGGACCTATATCAAGGCTCCTTTCTGCCGTAATTAGAGTTCCCGGGCCGAGTTCTATGCAGTAGCGCCATATCTATCTATAAACAAATACATGGTTGCAATCTACTAGTTTGTCCGAATTTGGGAAGTAAACAATGCCGATCTTTTGAAGAGATAAGCCAAATTCCCACTTTTTGTCAAAAAATTTTGGAAGAAAGGCAGAGAAGTGGAAAAAGATAGTAGATACCACTTGGTCAATAAAAAGGAGTGCGGCTTAAAAGAAGCTCATTATTTACTGTTCCCTAGTTGTTTCGCAACCGATAGCTTCGTCGATGGTAGGCTTGAACTTCTATCACCTCCACCTATCCATCAAAATTTCGTATACGAGGGCACTATCTTCTGCTAGTTATTTTGTATACAGACACTTTTGGCTTGTATGTCGAATATATAAAGGAGTCCCCCAGATAGTAAGAAGGTTAACCTTTATAAAACCACTCTGTTGATTCACCTTACTACAGGTTACTACTCTCTAGTATCGAAAATAGGCTTTTCTTTTCATCAGAAAATTTGGTTCAAGTAATCGTCAGAAAGAGTTGATGAATCAAGTATAATTTTTAATATATATAAAGTGGCCAAATTTGCTTTTTTTATATATATAAAAGGTGGTCAAATTTCAACTTTAATTATAAAAATATTATAACTTCAACTTGCTATAACTTTTTTATAAATAGATTTACAAAAAATTTAAGAATGTAGAAGTGTTTAGCTTGTCTTGATTTAACATTTTAAGATAGTATTTTTTTTTACTATTTTTTTTAAAAAAGGATTAGTAATTTTAATCTTATCAATTTTATTGGTTGGGACCAGGTTGTATACACTGTATAATATTTTATTAATCATCATAATATTGGTAGGCCAATATTTGTATGATTTTATTGACTAGTTTTATATCTTATTGCTGATTTTTGGGTGTTTGTTTTTATATATATCATCTTTATATCATCCTATTATATAAAAAATTTTGATTAGTGTTATTATGATCCTCTATATTTAACATATAAACTATATATATAAAAAAAAATTTATTCTACTAAAAAATAGAAATATAACTCTGATTAAAATATAATTTTTTTTAACATTAATTGTCGTGGCTAATATTAAAATTTAGAGTTCCAATTTAAATCCATAATACCTACTAAAATCTATATATACTTTTTACTAACAACTCTACTTTCAAACTCTAACCTAATATTAAAAAAAAACCTAATGAAAAGGCTTAAAAATTTTTTAAAATTTCATAATAAAATAAGTCAAAATTTTAGCATCAGCTGTAACATTAATTGATAATCCTCTAGTTAGCTGAAGAATAAACATAGTATAATATAACTCAGTTTACTATATAAATCTAATATAGATTAAATTTAAAATTTGTCTAAGAAAATTTTTGTACTAATTTAACTGATTTTGTCAATTAATTGAAAGTTGTAAAGCTTATCTTTGTGGGTTTAATAGTAGTTAAATCATCTAAATTAGCTTTCAATTAATTGACAAAATTAATTAACTTAGTACAAAAATTTTTCCTTGCCAAATTTTAGATTCAACCTATATTAGATTTATATAATAAACTGCATTATATTATACTATATTTTATTCTTCAATTAACTGGAGGATCATTAATTAAGGTAAGATTATATTTGAGTGTTGCCAAAAAAAAATAAATATAGTTTATATTTAAATTGTCGACACTTATCTTATAACTTTTTATTATATATATATATTTAGTTAGACTTTTCTAAATACTATTTCTATAAATACAACATCTTTCTAAATGTATAATAGAAGACTAGCCTTATAATGAAATTTATATATAAATATATGTTTTTTATTTTGCAATTGTATATTAATTATCTGGTCTACTTATAAAAACTTTCTTTATAAATACAACTATATAATTATTAGCCAATTAAATTCATCATTTTTAGGTTACTAAAACCATATTTATCATATAATAATAGTAATATTATGTTTTATTAATGTTCTCTAATTGCAACTCTTTCTAAATATATCATCGAGAGAAATTTTTTAGTGCTGTTCTGTGCAGATTTGCAAAAAAATTAAATAATAAATTAAATGAAAATCTGTACAAAACTTCAAACTTACTAGCTATAGTTACAGAAATTAAATACAGTTCTGCACAAAATTTCAATATATGAAAAATTTTGCAAAAATCTGTATTTTCGCAAGTTTTTACAGATTTGCATTTATTTAATTCTCTTGATGATACTCTAGAGCTAGTTTTAGCAATATATATTTAGAAAGGTCTAACTATATATTATATAATACATATATATTTTTAACAAGTATTTAAGACTTAAACAGATCTTGACTACTATTTGCAACCTAAACTTATTAGAGTATTTTATATTCCACTTATATATTACTTAAATTTGGCTACTATATTTTAATATATATATTACTCTCTTCTATATTCTTTGTATTTCTTATATTTATTACACCCAATTTTGGTATTTCTATTAAGAAAAAGGTTTTATAGTTTTATAGTTATAAATAGCTATGCGATATTGTTATGCAAAACCAAAAACAAAAGGTGGATTTTCAGAGAGTTACAAATTAAGCCAGTTTTGGCATAAACTTATATTTGCTTCTATATTTAATTTTATTAATTTTATTAACTTTTACTAGTTTCACCTTAAACTTTAATCTTAGATTACTATATAGTAAGTCAGATACTATTGCTTTATCTAGTCAGACTTTATACAACATAGACAGATTAGTATTGTTAAATTAATATAGATATAGCATTTTTGTATATATATAACTCTTTCTAATAAATTCTTCACTTTCATTTTTATTTTTTTTATTTAAAGTAACAGATAATATAATGAACATTTGTTAATCAGTATATTTAAAATAAATAATTTAATAAAGATTATGATTATTGGTAACTGTAATTATGCATGACTAATATATATATATTTTTTTTTTCAAGGTAAGATCGCTTCTTTTATTATATTAACTGTATATCTATTACATCTATTACAGACATGTAATACAACTAACTTTTTATATATATCGAGACTAAGGCTATAGTCAACTATTTATATCTGGAAACTACCTTATGCAATAATTCAAAGTATCTCTAGTATCACAATTTACCTCTGACCTAATACCTGCTGGCAATGTATGACTAATGTTATAATACTTTTTATTATATTAACTGTATATCTATTACATCTATTACAGACATGTGATACAACTAACTTTTTATATATATCAAGACTAAGGGTATGGTTAACTATTTATATCTAGAAACTATCTTATGCAATAATTCGAAGTATCTCTAGTATTACAATTTATCTCTGACCTAATACCTGCTAGCAATACATAACTAATGTTATAACAAGTTTGTTATAATTTGTAATTGATGAATTAATAATCAATGTATTAAATATAAGAGTGTGAAAATTGAAATGTAAAAATCAAGAAATAATCAGTTATTTTTATTCAACTTAATTGTCATTTATGATTTTTAAAATTTAATTTTGTTTGTTATGCACATTGCTGTGTATTGTTAGAATAGTGAGGTAATTTTTTACAATATCTTACTATAGAAATCATAATAATTTTAGTGCAAACCAACATAACCTTACAGTAATTCATGATATAAACTCAACCTTAACTATGTATTATGCGTAAAATAGATTTATAATAGAATTTTTTATAGTAATTTACAATAATTCTAATTCAAACATGTGACATTGGTTGAAGCCAGAGAGTTTAAATAGATAGCTTCCTAGTTAGGCTATATGTATGATAGCTAGTGTAGAACCCTTAGCATAGCACTAACGCTTCGGGCGGACTACTTAAATAGGCAACCAAAAGTTGTACGTGTGACTAGTTGTACTCTCGTTATACTGATGTAATATGTAAGCCAGTCTTTGGACGGCCCACCCGTTTGAACTAATAAAGTGCCAGGGGCCTAAGTGGTCACCTCAATATTAAAAAAAAAAAAAAAAAAAAAATTATAACATTTTGGTGCCTTCTAGCAGAAAGCCAAAACGTTTAACTGGAAATCCAAACTCTATTCCAACCTCTTCTTAAATATAAACTATCTTTCTTTAATTGAATTTCTAAAAGACAAGTATAAAATTATAGCAGATTTTATCAAACTTTATCCTAGAAATTATTTCTCTTGAATTGTTCTCTTGAATTCCAACTTTTCTTTGAAATTATTGCAGGATTGGCTATTGAAAAAGCAATATTGAATTTAAATTATTAAAGATATAAAACTACTAACTTTATTATAAAACTTGGAGAGTTTATGCTTTACCTCTTGCAAGTAGCCAGCAGATTAAATTAAATTATTATTGATTGTTTAAATTAAATTGTATTTGAAATTGTTATCTTGATGTTATTACTTGTTATAATCATTTTAATTTTTTTTTGCACACATATTATTATTTGTTTTATCATTATTTATTATTTATCATATTAATAATTATCTTTAAAAAATAATTTCTTTTTGCTAAATTATATTATTACTAAATTGTTTGAAGTTTATTTCTTTTATAAAAGATCTTGTAACTAGATTTTATAACCAAAATATTATTAATCACAAAGCTCAATATACAAATTTTACTGCTCTTGCTGTTAATATACTTCAATTTAATATATCTGATTTATCTTGTTTTATTTGCTCTCAACCTCATTAAATAAGTCCTTGTGCTTTATATGAAATTTTTTGGGCTTGGTATTCTACTACTTATCATACTGAATTTCAAACTTGCAACACCCAAACAAATTTCTTTAGATTAGAATCTATATATATACTCCTAGTGAAGCCTGAGTCACTGCTAGAAATATTATTTTTGGTTGTCACTATACTCAAAATATTGGCAATGTTAGAGCTATTATTCTTGATTTATTCCAAAGATATACTCACTTTTATAATATACCTAATATCTCATTTGCTAATATAAATTACTATAATAATTATATTGACTATTCTGATTACAGAAGAATAATTACTAAACTTATTGTACATCAAAATTTTTCTCAACTTTTAAACCAAACTACATACTATATCTCTTAATGAAAAATTGTAATACTACTTATACCAATCCTGATATTACTGTTATTAGACCATCTGCTATTACTGTAATTCTATTTAACAAATTGCAAAAAATTTAGAACTTTATAGTTGTAATAGAGTATACAATAATTTACCTTTTTAGACTTATTAGTCGCCATATAGAAGGTATATCTTATTAACTATTTACTCTACCAATTAAGAACAGTATCAATATCAACCATCTTTTATTTATAAAATTTATCTAAATTATATTCAAGAAGTTTTTTTTGCTAGCACAGCTTATATACTTCTTGAATTTCTAATTGTATATACATTAAATTTTTAACAAGCTAGATATTTTAATCAAGAAGCTAAAAATCTTTTAAAGCAACTTTAACAATTTCTAGCATCTGACCAAGAATCAGGAGACAAAGCTTTAGAAGCTACAACTGTTCATAATCAAGAAAAAAACTCTGATCAAGAAAAAAACACTGATCAAAAAGAAAACTCTAAACAAAGAGAAAACTTAATACGTAAGAAAAAAAACCTTGAATCTAGAAAAAGAATTTGAACTAGAACTTGATAATAACAAAGAACCTATTGATAAAGAAGCAATAAATGATGCTACTAATATCATAACCTGGCTTATTAAAACAATAGAAAGAGAAGAAGCTAGTGAAAAGAACCTGATCAAAATAGAACCTTTTCAGATAATAGTACTCAAGATTCTTTTAATTGGTTAGAAGAATTTGAATATGCTTCAAAAGCTAATAGTTGGAGTAAAGCTTGAAAACATGAACTAGTTAAAGTTTATATAATCAGAATTGCTAATAAATAGGTACAGAGATATAGAGATGCACAAATAGTATATTATGATCATTAGAATCAACAAGCAACTAGTTTTAAACCTCTGTTTAAAGCAAAATTCTTTATAATTCACCAAAAAGCTAAATAGCTACAACAACTTTTTGACCTCAAACAAAGAAGTGATATTATCAATATTTATATTTTTAAGTTTAAGAACTTAAATTAGAAAGTTGAAAACTTATCTGAAGCATTTATTTGTTAACATTTTATCCAAAGATTACAACCAGAGTTTGCTATGCTTGTTCAAGCTGCTAGACTTAATAACCTTAATAATATCATGAATGCTGCTAGAAATTGAGAAACAGAAAAACATATTGCTACTTCAAAAATAAGAACCAATGAAGCAATTGCCTGGCTTACTAACCAAATTGCTTAACTAAGCATTAATCTAGCCCAACAACAAACTAAGCTAGCCTATGCTGCAGAAGCTAAACAAAGCTTATCTAAGGATGATACTATTTGCTACTTTTGTAACAAGAAAAAATATTTCTTTGCTGATTGTTATAAAAGTATAACAACAACTACAACAATAACAACTAAAGAAATAACTACAATAATAGATCTAACAACTATAGTGAAACAGAAGCAGAAGTCAATTATGTGATAGAAACAGAAACAAAAACAAAAATTATTTTTGTGATAAAAGTAGATCTAGGAATAAAAGTTAAGAAAGATAAGAACCCAGATATAACCGCTTATTCTTACCTTACTATTGAAATGTCAATTTAACTAAAAAATTAAACTCTAAATCTAACTCCAAATCTTCTAATAATTGGGAACTTTTGTTGAACAATTACTTAATTTATACTGCTCTTACTATATATATTACTGATATGAATTAAGAAAACACCAAACCAACTCTAGAAAATAATAACAATATTACTTCTGTCAAGTGTTTTGTAGATTTAAAGGACCAAACCTATCTTGCTATCATAGATAATAGAGCTTCTGTTAGCATAATTGCTTATAAAATTGTAAAGGAATTAGGACTAGAAATAAATGAACTTTTCAAAAGTTTAATTGTGGCTACTACAGAGACTACATCCAGATTTCTAAATATTATTAGAAATCTACTTGTTAAAATACAAAGTAGAACTATTCTTATTGATGTAGAAGTAGTATCTGCTACTTTATATTCTCTACTTTTAGAAAATAATTGGTTTTAGAAGGTTGAAGCCAATTATAATTAGAAAACTCACCAATATATTATGTATTGGAAAGAAAAGAAGTTGACTCTTGATACTTCTTATAAACAAAAAAAGTCCAAAGAAAAACAGCCTACTTGTATTATCTTAAAAGATTTTGAATTATATGAGCAGGAATATTTTACCACTCATGAAGCTTATACTTTTATAGCAACAAATAAAAGAAAAAAAAGATGGACTGTCTACACACCTTGCTATAGAAACCAGTCTATATGTAAAACTTGTAGTCTTAGAAATTATCAATATAAAAATTCCTTCAAAATAAATATTACTACTGTTACAAAAAAGACCATATTTTCATTAATTGTCTTAGCAAGCAGAATAGAAGCAAGAACTGCAACTAGACTGATTATCTATTTAAAGACTGTCTTCTGAACTTGTGCTTTGGTTGTAAACAAACTGAACATATTGAAATCAATTGCCTATTAGCCTAACAGAAATTAGACAACCAAACTTATTGCTATAGTTGTAACAAAACCCAAGTCGAAGCTAAAAAATTGGTTCATTTTAGCAAGTATAGAACCCACCACTGCTGCCAATACTTAACTCTACAATGATCAGATAACCTCTACCTTTTAGACAACTATTTTATTTGCACTACCTGTTACAAAGATTTCTATAAAAGATTAGATTTTAATGATCCTCAAAGTCAAGAATATTATCAAACAGGACTAGAAAGAGGAATCTTTATTAATTGCAAAGTCTGTAATTATCAACTATTTAGAATAAGAAGGCACAGATTAGAGAGCATTTGAGAAAAGCTTTGGTTTTGTGAACTAGAGTATATATACACCTATAAAATAACCCAAGATTTACTTTATAATAAGAATTATGGGATTTGAACTAGAATCAGCTATTACACTGAATTTATCTATAATACTAAATATCAATATAATCTTAACCAAACTAGAATACACAGACTTGTTTAAGTTCTATTAGAAAAGAAAGACCCTGTTCAAATTACAGAAGCATTAGAGAAACAAGAGAATAACCAATACAACCGTACTTGGACCTCTGATGAAATTACTATCCTTTTCAAATCAGACTATGAGGAAGTAAATTTGACTGAGAATAAAGAAACTACCTTACAAAGAATTTTACAAGAATTATTTGACACCTCTCTACCAGATTTTGACTCTCACAAAGCTATAGAAAATCTATATAAAAACTTTGAAAGAAAGTTGCTCTTTGCTTAAAGTACTTTCTTGCTAAGCAGACTATAAAGCTAGACCTGAACCAAGGATTCTGTAATAAGTGTTATTAGGAACTTAATAAATTTACACTCCCTAAAGAAGTAGATCCAGAATCATCTACATCCAATTCCTTAATAATAGTTGAGAAAGAATCAAAACCTATACTTAAAAATCAAAAAAGAAAGAAAAAGAATTAAACCAAGAAACTTAATAACAGATTATTAAATGTTTAGAAACTCATGTTCTATATCTAGAAAAGATGAATAAACAGATAACTAACTTCTTTAAAGACCAAATCCTATATCACCAAGAATGTGCTGAATACTACTTTTAATTATTTGGTTGCCAAAATTTTTAAACTATCCTAGACATGATGAAAAACTATCTAAAAAAACCAAAAAATTTACTAACAGAAGAACAAGCTTTGCAGCTAGCTCTGCAAAGAAATGCTATTAAAAATAATTTTGTATATACTGTACTATAGATACTTTGATTCCATACAAGGTGTATGTATTAGAAAAGACAGATATAGTAAACATCAGACTATTAACTAAAGAGCAAGAAAAAAAATTTAAAGCTCTGCTAGAAAAATTTGCAAATTAATTTGCAAAAGATATTTCTAAACTAGAACAAACTAGTACAAAATTTACACAGAAGATGTACTACCGATCAAATTTTGACTTTATAATATACCTCTAGATAAACAAAAATTTATTAAGGATGAAATAGAAAGAATGATTGAAAGTAAAATAATTCAGCCTACAAAAAGCCTTTAAGCATTTCCTATTGTTCTTGTATGTAAAAAGAATGGCAAATTAAGATTCTATATAGACTATAGAAACCTTAATAGAATTATTAAGAAAGATACTTATTCTCTACCACAAATACAAGAAATGTTAAACACCTTATCTGGATTAAAATAGTTTCCCATTCTTGATCTTGCTAGTGGATATTGACAAGTCATAATAGACCCAAAGAATAGAGAAAAGACTGCATTTATTACCAAATATAGCACCTACGAGTTTAATATAATGCTATTTGGATTATGCAATACCCCTACTACATTTTAACAACTTATAGATTAAATTTATAAAGGAATTGCTTAGAAATTTGTAGTTGTGTATCTAGATAATACTAATGTATTTTCTAAAACATTTGATGAATACTTAGAATATTTAAAAATAATATTTAGACATATTAGAGAAGCAAGATTAAAGCTCAATTTAGAAAAGTATAATTTTTGGATAAAGTCTTTATCTTTTTTAGACTATATTATTAGTAGAAAAGGAATAGCTCTAGACCTAGCCAAAATAGAAGTATAAAGAAAATTTAATCTCTTACTAACACTACCAAGTTATAATTTTTTCTTGAACTTGTAGAATATTATTGCTAAATTTATCTGAAACTTTTCATCAATAGCTTAACTGCTAAATTAGCTATTGTATATTAATGAACTATACTATTAAAAAAACAAACAACAACAAGCTTTTGATATTCTAAAAGAAAAGCTTATAACAGTACTTATACTAGCCTACTCTGAATTCAATAAAAGATTTATACTTGCTATAAATGCATTATACTATGGATTTGAAGCCACTCTTAGTCAAAAAGATAGAAATAGCAAAGATCATCCAATTGCCTATACAAGTGTTATAGAACGAATTTATTATTATTTTATTATTTTATTATTTATTATTTATTAATTATCTTAGAATATTATTATCTTGTATTATTATTAACATGTCGCTTAGTCGCTTAA
>CAJVPY010006720.1:0-10275 GCA_910591965.1 Dentiscutata erythropus | reverse complement strand
TAAGTTTTCATTATTTAACAATAAAAAATTTACAATTATTTAGTTGGTCTTAAGTTGTGTGAATAAAGCTTTGATGCGTGGAAATCGTATTTTACTTTTTTAATATTAGCACAGAAATATACTGTAACTTAATTGATGATTGTACGTAGATAATAAGATATGAGAGTGTACTACTGTATATAAGATATTATTCTGTTAAATCCCAATCATAGTTTAGAAATATCGTAGCATATAAAGTATTAGGGTACATAAAGTAGATTTTTCATGATGTTCCAAAATTCCATCGGCAAAGGTTAATTTTTTGGTTTGCATAACATGGAATCAGAAATTTTGATATTTTTTGTTTTTTTATCGGACCTAAAGTCATCATCGGGAGATGATAGTGAATAGCTCAAATAGAATAATTTACACAATTGGAACTTTAAAAAAAAAAAAAAAAAAATAGTTTTGCGTGGCACAATCATTAGTAACACCTAACAATCGATGAAACCTTTTGCTTTATTTCACTATCCTTGACTCCAAATCCTTAATAAACATCTATCTTACATAATCTATGCTACTCTTAGCCAAGTCTCTCTACTGGTTACGGTTACAACATAGTCCCTGGCCTACACTTGCAGAACCTTAGTCATGTGGATCAAGAACAATAATTTCACTATGAGGTCACTTAAAACAAAAAAAATTAATTTCTTTGAGCTTTGTATCAGATGATAAGTTATTTGTATATTCTAGTTAACACTTACTTACTTACCTATAAATTGGATTTAAGAAATGGAAGAGAACGATATTTTGGGCATAATTCAAAATTTTAGATCAATATTACAAATCGTGTTAGATAACTCAAAGATCAGTATAATGTAACAAAAATAAAATATTCTGAATACTTTTCTTTATAATTTTAGTCACAACTGTTCAATCAAAAGAGCTGCGAAAACATAAGTTCATGAATAAATAATATGGAAGAGTTATCTTCATTCAAAAAAAAAGGTAAAATTAAGTAAAAAAAATAAACATTCAAGTAAGAATATGTTAAAATTTAGCATGGTTAAAGTTTGCTTTAAAATTCTAAATATGCAACATGCATTGCGAAACAACAACAAAAGTTTTATATTATATATACTTTTAATTACATCATTATTGTTATCTACTAACAGCCTATTGTTTGGAGGACAAACATGACACTGTTATTGTCACAGGCCAATCTGATTGTATTTTTGTTTCATAATATTTGTCTCTTAGTGTTTGTCTTATAGTGTTTATCTCATAATGTTTATCGTTATAGTGTTTATCTACACTATTATATATTATATATAGATTAATTTGTTTTTAATATAATTAATCAGATAATCAAAGATCTGACAAATTATAGTACTAGGACTTTTTTAGGTTTCATATTTCATCGGAAGGAATTTGGGCTTGGCTGGGTTTCGTATTTCTTTTATTTTAGCAGATCTTCTTTCACTAAGGCTTCGTTAAGTTTCACTTTTATCTTTTCATTATTATATGAAGTAGGTTTTGTAAAAAATTTTTTATAGCACTTGTGACAAACATTCTAAGTGATGTGTGAGTCTTTAAATAGTTTTTTTTGTGTTTATGTGAAAACGCATGAATATGGTATGTTTTGTTACTCTTATGATCATGAAAAATTTTTTTTTGTTATTTTTTTCATGTATTACAAGGTAATCATATTTATTTGAATTAAACTTTGTTAGCCAATCATGACTTGAGAATTATGATTATAAATTGCCAGATAATAGTAATATTGATTTATGCGTTGATAAATATTGTAAATTTGTTCAGTTGAGTAAATAATTTGCTAACATGTGCCACTGCGTGGCATTGTCAGCCAATCATTCATATGACAGGACAAATTTTATAATATTAATCAATACATAATTAATATTATATATAGGGTCTGGAATTGGGCAGGTTAGGTCAGGCCAGGCCGTGCCTTCACAAAACCAAGCTTAAATTAAACCCGAACCCAAAACATCTAATCAGGTTTGGGCCCAGGCTCGTAATTAAATTTAATGGTTTTTGGAGTTTCTAGGCTTTTTTATAAAGCCCAACCTGACCTGGTTTAAACCTGATCTGGCCCAGTTTATTTACGGGGTTAAAAATGCGGGCCAGACTCGACCCAACGCGAATTTTTGCAGTGCAGGTCAGATCAGGCCCTGGGTAGCCTGACCCGATTCCAGTCCCTAATTATATACATATCCAGATAAATTCAGATATAGATAAATGAATGACAAATTGGGCCTCTAAGCCTTAATAATATGTAAATTTATAGTGTTTATTTTTATCAACAGTTTGGTTTTGCTAAAAATAGATTTTTATTAATTTTTTTTTTAGCAAGAATACTAGTGCTAGAGTTTTGTCAAATTAAGTTTGGGGTTTTTTACTTTTGTTAAAAGGATTTGAGTAGTGCTTCTACAGATTGGACTTGAACCAGACTTTAGTCAAGTCTGAGTCTGGTCTGATTTTTAAACTATACTTAAACTTTTATATTCAGACTTTTTAGTTAAGTCTGAGTTTGGTCTAGTTCTGGTTCGAAGTCTGCAGACTAGTCTGAGTTCAAATATTATATATATATTTTTTGGTGATAAACACGTTTACTTAGTATATAAAGTTAGAATTAATTATTAAAATTTTGTGAATCATGAGATTTTCTAGAATTTTATTAATGAAATTTTATAAAATCTTATAATTTGCAAATTTTTATTAATTAATTCTAATTTTATATACTATATAAACTTTGTCAGCACTAAAAAATATATCAGAATGGCATAATCAATTTTATTTTATATGAAATTTGGAGAATAGATATCTAATTTTGACTATTTTAATCAAAAATCCAAAATCATCTATTTATTTTTTAAATGTCAAGCAAAATAAAAATAATTGTACTGTATTGATGTATTTTTTAGTGCTGAACAAGTTTACTTAGTACATAAAGTTAAAATTATTTAGTAAAAGTTGTGATCTATAAGATTTTATAGAATTTTATTAATAAAATTTATAAAATCTTATAAATCACAAATATTTATTAAATAATTCTAACTTTGTGTACTAAGTAAACTTGTTCAGCACTATAAAATACACTAATATGGTATAATTACATTATATTACTTGAAGTTTGAAGAATAAATAGACAAATTTAGATTTTTAATCAAAAAAAATCAAATTTAATATTTTTTCCAACTTTCAAGTATAATAAAAGAAACTCTGCTGATTTAATGTATTTTTTGTACTAACCAAGGTTACTTAGTGCATAAATTTAGAATTAGTTAGTAAATGTTTGTGAATCATAAGATTTTGTAAACTTTTATTAATAGAATTCTATAAAATCTTATAATTTGTAAAATGTTACTAATTAATTCTAACTTAATATACTAAGTAACCCTGTTTAGCAACTAAAAATATATTAAGACAGTATAATTATTTTTATTTTACTTGAAATTTGGAGTAAAGATGTTTAAATTTGACAATTTTGATCAAAAATCCAAAATTGTCTATTTATTTTTCAAACTTCAAGTAAAATAAAAATAATTATATTGTTATAGTGTATTTTTTAGTGCTGAACAAGTTTACTTATTACATAAAGTTAGAATTATTTAATAAATATTTGTGATTTATAAGGTTTTATAAAATTTTATTAATAAAATTCTATAAAAGCTTATAGATTGCAAATTTTTATTAAATAATTCTAATTTTATATACTAAGTAAACTTGTTTAGCACTAAAAAATACATTAATAGAGATAATTATTTTTATTTTTCAATATTTGAAAAATAAATAGACAAATTTAAATTTTTGATCAAAATAGTCAAATTTAGATATCTATTCTCCAAATTTCATGTAAAATAAATTTGACTATGCTGTTCTGATGTATTTTTTTAGTGCTGATGAAGTTTACATAATGCATAAAATTAGAATTAATTAGTGAATTATAAGATTTTATAAAATTTTATTAATAAAATTCTATAAAATCTTATAATTTACAAAATTTTACTAATTAATTCTAACTTCATATACTAAGTAAACATGTTTAGTACCAAAAAATACATGTAATATTTATTTGAACTCAGACTTAGTCTGCAGACTTCGGACCAGACTTAGACTGAACCATTGTTGAGTTTGAGTTTGGTTTGAAGTCTGAAATTAGTAAAATTTAAAGTCTAAGTCTGATCTGATCCTAGACCAGACTCAGACTGGACCAGACCCGAACCAGACCTTAGAGCACTAGATTTGAGGGTTTTGACTTTTGTTAGAAGAATTTGAGGTTTTGACTTTCAACAGAGGTTTTGTTATTTAGAGCTCAGGTTTTGATTTTCGTACATCTAACAATTATAGTGCTTGATTTCTGGGAGTGCTTAATTTTTGAACAATATAGTAAACAGAACTTATTTACTATTCTAGTAACATAGTATAATATATCGAGTTAGTTTGTATTAAAATTGTCATGATTTCTATCGTGAGCTACTGTAAATAATTCTATTATAGAACTTACTCACAATTTCAGTAACTATTTATAAGTGATGAGAATTAGTTAGTTTGTATTATAATAGTCGTAATTTCTATCATAAGTTATTGCAAATAATTTGTTACAAACTTGCTTTCTAGTACTTATAATATGTGATTAAAAATATGTTAGTTTGTATTGAAATTGTTGTGATTCCTATCACCATTAGTTATTTAAAAAATTCTACCACAAAATTATTTGATATTCCATAAGTTAGTTTATATTGTAATTGTTGTGATTCATATAAATACCTCTATTTTGGAAAAATACTCACTATCCCAGTAGCTACAGTAAGTTTTTAATATTAGTTAGGTTGCTTTTATTGTGATTTGCAAAATGATTTGTTTTTAATTACTGCACAATGTGACTTCTGCTGATTGCAATGTCTTGTTAAAACAGAAGATTCTGTAGATTTTAGAAATCTTTCAATTTCAAATAGATATAAGTATAACTGATTGAAAATATAAATTAATAAATAATTAGAATCTCAGAAGTTTTCCTGTTCATCATCACAAGAATCAAGGGTTACATCTTTTACAGAGCACTGTAAATTTGTAGAGCAGATCTATATGATCACCTAATTTTTGTCCAATTGTGCAAATGCATGAAACAATTTTTAGCATATATGACTTTGACTAACAAAAATTAAAAAGTTACATATTCATATTAAATTTTTGTTTAAGAAATTACTTTACAATTTCACAATTGGATGACAATCAGATGATTGATTAGGTGGGCTGTGATCTATACAATTTGATCAAAAATAATAAATTAATATTTATTCATAAGCTACTGAAAAATTCTGTTATATAATTATTTACTATTATAAATAAGTATATATTATTGGGCAAAAATTGTTGCATAATGGCAATTTGCTCAAAAATAGTGTTATCCAGCAATTATGATCATGGCCCCAATTCTTCCCCCCTATAAATATAAATTTAGATCTAAAAAAAGAAATTAGATAAATATAAAATTAGATCTCTTTTTTAAAGCAAAGAAAAAAAAATAAGCATAAAATGTTTCATACTTTTTTAATTACTTTCATTTGCCCTTGAGACTTCTAGCCACTACAAGGCACAATAGGAAATTAAGGCTCTTTTGGTTTCAACATTCACCAAAACATATAAAGTCCAGCTGATCTTAAAAATTCTCAAAAGTGGCTTCAGGAATTTTAATTTGTAATCTACATACTAAAAGCAAGCCTGGTTTTGCGAAAAAGGTCTCTAGAAAAGTTCTTGCAGAAGTCCTGTGAGAGTCACAGTGAATGTCACTGCAAATGTCACTGCAAAGGTCCCTGTGAATGTTCCTGCAAAGTCTTTGGCAAAGGTGATTTGAATTTTATTTCTAAAATTTTTGAGTTTAGTTCTTTTTTTTTAAAAAAAAAATATTTATTAACTTACTTTTTAGAGAATTAAGTACACAGAACCATCTGTAGAATAAATAAAGCAAATTCAGGAAGATGTGAAAGCCCTAGCTACTCATAAAGCAACACAGCAGTAGATCAAGGCTTTAGAGGAGTTTCACTCCAACATTGGGTATGTAGGAAAAACAGAAGAAATTGAATCTAAAGTGGTCTTGAAGACCAATTTTCTAGATTCGCATGTGCTATGAAAAGACGCGATGGTGGAGAATATCATGCAACATCAATAAGAAGTTGCTTGGCGATATCTCAATCAGCACTCTGTTATGGAAAAGCCTGTTGATATCTTGATATACAATGATTCATTAGATATTTACTTATAGTCAAACAAAATAAGCCAATAAATAAAATCAAACAATTTAATTTTACCATTCTTTGCATTTTAGCTCTGTAATTATGTAATATTACATAAGCAATTGACTATATTGTATTAAATTATAATTTTATCATCTAGTTTTTAGTAAAAAATTTATTCTGTATACATTATTAGATTTGAATTGGCCACTTTAGTCGATTCTGAGGCTTGATTCATCTATACAATATAGTATACTTAAGTACGTACAAGTTTATTATCATTGTGGCAATTTTTTTAAATAAATGAACATTAAAGTTTATTAATATATAAAATAATAATAAGCAGATAGATATCGAAAAACTTTAGTAAAACTAATAAATTAAGAATATGATCAGATCTTTCAAAATACAAATGTTAATATTACCCATCCAAAATGTAAGTTATAATAAAAGTCTCAAGAACATTTATAAATTTGTATAATACTTTCTGGGTATATATTAACATATTCTTTCCTATAGTCGTGGTTAACTACACTTAGAGAAGATTGGCTAAATTATAAATAATTTGATAATACAAAGTAATGTCAAATACGGTAGATTGTATGAAATATATAAAAAGAATGATTAGAATTGAACACTAGTATTAACCAAATTTTATAAAATTTTTATAAAACTTTGCAAGCAAGCAAAACTATTAATGGCTTTAGAGAATAGTACAACAACGAGAATGAGCTGATTCTTTAGAATTATATTGATAACTTGGTTGAGAAGGATAGCGATAACTTGATTGAGATGGATAATTATAAACTGGTTCTTCAGTATAACGAAAATAAGTTGTATTCCCATCAGTTACCACTACAGCAGTTGATTCACTATTTCCTTCACGGACTTGAACTCCAGCGAATCCTACACCATCAGAATATCCTTCAACATAATCAATAGTACCAATGTTATTAGAATAATTTCTTCCATAATTTCTTCTAGTCAAAGACATAATGAACGACTTGACTTTACAAAGTTGATATCAAAACTTTAGGTCAAGTAAAGTTTGTTTAAAGAGAGTTTTAAAAAGCAAATGTTGATGGGCAAAGTTTTCATTGTCGCTATTTAAGGATATGAACTCGGAATTTTGTAATGCGTGTATTTCCGCTAGTTGATAAAAATCGTAAAGTTTTTATTTAATCATATTATTTTGTCTTGGTTTTATTTACCCAAGTTCTTTATTTAACATCTTGTACTACTTAATTTGTTATATATTTCTATGTTCATTTAATATACCTTATTGGGCTTTGTTTGTCAATAATCGCATTACTGATGGCGTAACAATAATTCTTAGATTACGTATTATCTGAACAAACCATATTGGATTTTTTTAGAAATTGAGTAGAGAATTTTATTGTTGGAACAGTAGCAATGTCACAGATTTCTTATATCATTGACCAGATAGGAAGTTTTATTATGGGAATTTGAAACAAAAAAAACAATAAAATATTAAAAAAAGAACGTCCCGTAATAGTATCAGACTTACAGTAAAAATATCAAGAGTGACAAACTAGTGTGATAATTTCTAAATTAAATGTGATAGATTAATTCATGTAATTTTGTATAAAGATTTACGGTAAGTTCAACCTTAAATTACGAGATTAAATTGACTGCACTCTATAACAAGTAAATAAAATAGCAAAATATGTGCAAAAAAATAATAATAAAAAAATTAAGGCTAGGATTTGCATAATATTTACTGTATGCGTCACTATGTTAAGATTACAGCTATTTTCAAAAAGGTTTGAACCGTCACAGATCACCATGTATGGGATTCACAATATTTTCCAGATTTCCAGAGTTTTCAAAAGTTTCGTGCGTAGCAATAGACTTAGGAAATGTTAATGTAGTGTTAGTCCGATATTGTAATTTCCTTATGAGTGATGCCAAGGAAAAATGGAACTTTGGTTTTTCAATTATCTTTTGTACCGGATAAATTAATTAGGCAGCACTCATATATGGTCATCATCAACAAAGAATTTAATTTGTCTGTCTGACCAAACTGGCCAATTAGATTCTTTATAGAAATAACTAAAGGAGGCAATTGAAAACACCTAGTTATTGTTAACCGGTCAGGGGGGAGCTTAAAAAAGAAAAAAATGATCAAAATAATCTAAATTATTTTTTACAGCATTATTTGGAAATTTATACTCTTAGCCACAGTTGTATTCGATTTTAATTAAGGTGGTTAAATGTATGCACCGCAAGTTTATGCAAATTATAATTTATATCTATGTGCATAAGTTATATAGCGTCGATATTAAGTTCAAAAGTATACTAAAATGATACAATATATGTCAGTTATTAATCAACCCGATCATAGTAATCTGACGTATAATAATTTTTAATTTTTAATTTTTAATTTTATTTTTATTTTTTAAATAGAAATCTTTCAAAAATGTAACGTAATAGATATTTGTTTCTTCGATTGCTTTATTAGCATAATTGTAGCAAAATGCTTAGTATAATAATATTTTTTTAAAGGGATAGTCTGACATGGTGAAAATTTAAATATTCATTTTTCAGATTTTAATTTGACAACTCATCTAATATTACCAGAATTACGACACACTATATAACTACATACTACGGAAGTTACGGAAGTTACAACTAGCGTTATGGTATTTTTAATATTACTAGAGTTACGACTTTTGTCACTACTGCAATAAAAAAAAATAAAAAATAAAAAAATTTTCAACGTCACTACAATAGTCCATAACCTCAATTCTTTCGTACCACTGCCTATCCAACTTAAATGGCTTAGCCGGCTAAGATGTGCTTATCATAAAAGTTTTATAATTTTTTTCCTAGAAAAATATTTTTAAAGCCTACACGAAAGTATTAATAGTATCGAAAATTTACACAAACTACCCGGCTGTATTATGAGGAGCTTTATATCCTTGCGCTTATATCTCATTTACAAATTTTTTAATTTCTTTAAGCAGTTAATTTTTTAATACCTTCAATAAAATATAAGTAATAACAAGTGCCTATGACTAAATTAGTAAGGTAAAGCCTACTTTTATGTATTAACTTTTTAAATAGATAAAACTTGATATGTCGTACGCTTATTGAAAATTGTTATGTTGACATAAAAAAAAATTTTTTATGATAAAAAAATATGTATTCGTAATAGTCATGATACTGTATAAATTTATTCATATCCTTTTACGTAAAATATGGTCAGATTATTGTTAGGAATGTGTTGATACTGAAATATGAAAATGCCAGAAAAACCCAGTTATTTACCGGTATATGAGTCATTACAATAGTTGATATTTGATTCAGCGTCTTCCATTGACTCAAAAGATTCAAAATGAATAAAATGCCAGTCTAAATCTTATATAAAAATCAATTTCAATTTCATCTAGTAAAAGTAGATTAATATTGATACCTATAGCCTGGGACGTATATCTAAAATCTTGATATTGTGGTTAAGTTGGTGATGATGACGTTGGTTAGTTTTATCTGCTTTTAGAAATGCATTTTTAATTTCAAACTGTTTTTCATTTAGTTCTAAATTTTTATCAAGAATTATTTCCCAATCTTGCAAAGTTTTGTAAACGTCTAATGCAGTTGGTCTGGTATTTGGATTTTCATCCATACATTCGTTTGCAAGCTTTATATAGCAATCAGGGTGTTCCCAATGCAAACTCTGGTCGTAATTCCTTTATTATAACCAGAGCTAAATTGCATTATGGTTCCTGTTTATGAAGGGTGGTTGTCCTGCGGAAATTTCCGACATAATTACACAAAACTGTAAATATCTGAGAATTCTGATATGGCTTTTTTTTCTAAAACTTCTGGTGCTAAGTATGATATTACACCATACTTATTCACCCAGATTCATTTATTTTTCCTAAATCTGAAATTTTTGGTTCTATGCTGTAATTACCAACAGTTTTATTTGGAATCATTACAGCATAGCGAACTTTTATTGTGATTGGCTAATTTTTGTAGATCATCTTGTTATACTAAAGTATTATTAAAGTAA
>CAJVPY010006719.1:0-10275 GCA_910591965.1 Dentiscutata erythropus | reverse complement strand
TAGTAATTTTATAAGAAAACATAATAACCAATAGTATTTCGTTAATAAAACATGATTCAGTGATCCAAATCAAATAATCTTGGTACCATTCGACTTCTCTCCTTAAAATCATCCAATTTGGACCACTGGATCAAATTTTAGACAAATTTTTATAAAAAAATTACATTATATTTTGGGGGACCTTCTAAATATTGGAAAATCATTATATTTTGGGGGACCTCTTCCCCCCTCAAGCATAACGTTATTTATAGATGCCCTCTATAATGTATTTTTATGCATAGAACAAGTTTATTTAAAATATAAAGGTAGATTTTTTAGTAAAAATTTGAGAATTATACTATTTTATATAATTTTATTAATTTTTTTTTTTAAATAATCTCTTTATTAATAGTAATTTATTATTATAAGTGTTATTTTGGTTATAATAAGAGTATATCAAATCACATTTACACTTTTGGTGTCTAATTTAAATAGTTTGCCCAAAGCGATAGTGCTATACTAGAGGTTCTATACTATCTGCTATATCTGCATCTCACTATGTGAAGTATCTATTTAAACCTTCTAATCGTATCCTTACTTCTACTGAGTAGAACTCATAACTCAGATGTAACTTTATTATATGTATCAGAATATATAGGTCTATACAACACTACTAGATTAATAACCAAACTTAGGATAAGACCATTTGTCCTTATTTATTCTCAAAATAAACTTGCTAAAGTAGTATATTCTCACAATATATTCACTTAGACTTCGGTAACTTACGCTATAACTTAACTCATACACTTGGGATCAGGGCTAACCATTGAACCTCTACTATTATTTACTTTCTACTTTTTTAAGATTTGCAGATATTTGTACTATATTCTATCACTTTTTATACCTTACTCCTTTTGGTATTGTCATTTTTCTAAATCTAAATAGCCCAGAAGGATTGATTTAACTAGACAGAGTTTTTCAGGCTCAAGTCTGAAGAAGGTCTTCCAATCCTTGGTCTACAATTTCATAATATATGACTTTTCCTCCAAATAACCTAGCAGCTAGATTAGTAGATATTTATTGTCTGAAAGATCTTTGTTATGCAACTTCTCCAATTTTTGGATCTAGTCAAATTTGTCTTGTAGTGTCAAATAGTACCAGATTAAATCAATTTGCTACTTCTTTAATTAGAATTTGCCAAGCCAGTTTCAGTTCTTTTAAGCTACTATAAGTAGGTCTTAATAACATTTGATTTAGAAAGCCTTATTATGGGTTTGTACTATCTATACTAGTTTGCATTCCTTTGTACAATAACACAAATACTTTTATACCTCCTAAACCATCTATTAGGGCATTGGTATGCTTTGGTTTACAGATAATATAAATTTAGCCTAATTTAAAATATGCCATTATTGTGGCACAAGTAAATTATCCAAAATGTTACCAGTAGGATTTGAACTCAGTACTACAGTCTTTTCTCTTTATAATCACACTTTTGGGCACAGTAAATTTTGTGATTATATAGAGATGTAATTATATATAAAATTTGTTTTGATCATATAACAAAGAATCGACTTTTTAATTTTTTTTTTTTTTTTTTTTTTTTTTTTAAGTGAGGTCTTTTTTTCAATTCTTTTATTATTCATTATGCAGAGTTTACAAAGTAAGTATACATAAATTTTTTGAGGGAAGTGGGGATGAAGCTACTTTACTCTAGACTTTAACCTTAGCTAAATAGGCCGAAAGACCTCTAGACTATGAATTTAGAATTGAATGAGGAGATGAGTTGAAGTTAATATAGTCTTTTTGCCAAGTGTGAAATTTGTTTTGTAATTGGAGCTCCTCTGTTGCAAGACAGAGTGAAGTTATTAGTACCAAGTTTGGTGAAGAAGAAGAGATTGTAGTATTATTATTAGGAGAGGGAATCCTGCTTGGAATCCAAATAGACTTTTGTAATTCTAAAAGTATTTTGTAGTGAAGTTCGAGTGAAAAATTTACGGATGGGTATAAGCATATCTTTAGTTATTATTCTGATAGGTATTTGGTTCTGTATATGAATTCTATAGTATGCTTGAATAAAATTGTTAGTATTTGGAATATTAAAGTTATGGTTTGATGCAAATTGGATTAAAGTATTATTTAGTAGTGTGGATAGGTCAATTGTATTAGTAGAACAAGTAATCCAATGTGCATCCATTTCTATTGCATTATTGCAATGTTTGCAACAAGGTAAAAAGTGTTTGAAAGGGTGATGTTTGAATAGATTAACTTGATTAGGTAGCTCATTCATCAAAATTTTGAACTTGAAATTTTTGTTTGTTGATGTTTTAGGATCTGTATAGTGTTGTTGTAGTTGGTCATTAAACCTTAAGTATTGAAAAGTTGGGTCTCAACAAATTTTTAAGGTGGCTTTTACTGATCTTTGAATTCTGTTTAGAGTGTATTATGCGCCTATATTAGTTGCAATATGGAGTTTTTTGATTGTTGTTTTTATATTGTCTGAAGTTAGATTGTAATTAAATTTTTGAAGGTAGGTGTTGTAGATAAGTAGTGAGGGGTCGATTTTGGTATACAGAATATGCTCATTAGATTGTAATGTAGTATTAATTTTAGTGTAGTAGGCAGCTATTGTGATAAATTTAGTATAGATAGCTGCCCTAGTAGCAATCAGATACTGTACTAGTATTGTTATTTTTACGAATCTTATAAAGTATAATAGATGAGACATCTAGTAAAAGAGGGAGTATTTTGATAAGAAAAGTAGAGTTTGTTTTTAGATGAATATGTGAACTAGAGGGTATGATTGTAATCAGTGTATATAATGATGTGATGGCGATTTTTGCTGAGTTGGCCAAGTAGTATTTTGTATAGATAATTGAGTGTTGTGGTGGTCAAATGTGAGCTTTGCAGTAAGTGTTGATGGTGTTTTCCTGGTAGAAATTATAGCTATTTGTACATATATAGATTTGAAATTGGAAAAAGAGAGATAAGTGTTCTAGATGTATTCTGCATGATCGTTATGCACTTGGGCTATGTCAAAGGAGTAGTGGTAGTTACAAGGTATATAGCGAGTAGATTTAGATTTGAATTTAGTAAGTGAAAGTAAGGTGCTGAGATTGGCTAGGTTGCCATGCCAGACATGCTTTGAAGATACTTGGATTTGGTAAGTAGCATTTTTTAGAGTCTAGAATGAACACCGAATATTCTTTGTAGTGTAGTTATGATAGGCACATCGGTTATAGGGGATTAAACTGCTAGTTGTTTGGTCTAAGTTCTAGTGTTATGTCTTAAAGAGGTTGTTCTTAGAGGAGGTTATTCTACCAAAAGTATGATCAGAAGTTATGATCCAGCATAATGAAGTATTTGCTGGAGTTCATGTGAAAGGTTTAGATGTATCAAGTTAAAGGTAAAAGATTCTATTTCACTAATAGTATCTTTAATTGTATTGAACCATTTTGGAATATAGTCACGTGGTATTTTTAGAATATTATAGTGAAAGCTTTTCTAGTCAAGCGTTGTGATGTTGTTATGGTTTGTAAATTGTTCGATTGCTGTTATATTATGTTTATTAAGCTGATGTTTGATATGAGTGTTGTGTTTGATATTGTGTAGAATAGAATTGATGGGTATGCCAGGTGTGTTGAGAGGAGATAGGTTGGGGTTGGATGGCCAGGTAAATTGGATATTAAGTTGGTGCATATTGAGAATGAGTTGTGCAGTAAAAGGTTTGACTTCTTTGAAAGTGAATTGGGGTTGGTCGGTTAGAATAAATTTATTAGAAGCGGCATCATTTTGTAGTTGTTGTAAATGGATAAAGAATGATAGAGGGGTAATTGGAGAATTCAGCATGTTTTCAAGAATCGATATGTGGTGTGCTTGTTGTAATTGGTGGGCATTCATTAGTGCATAAGTATGAGGATAGAATAAGAGTGGGTTAGAAGTGCGTCTAGAAATAGATGCTTTGTGCTTGACAGTAGTGGTATATTGACTTATGAGGTATTAACAGCTAGAGGGATTCAAGTAGGTGTTAGTAAGATGGTAACATAATCTGGAGAGCAGAACTGTATTGATGATATAGATGGCTTGTTTTTCAGTGATTTTTGCATAATTAAGCTTAATCAGTTCTGTACAAAATTGTTTTTTGATTGTTCGAATTGACTATTGATTATTAATAGTATAGTCAATGTAAGTGCCGAGGAATCTAAAGGTTTGTTTTAGTGGTAAGTTGTGAATAGGTTGGTTTTGAAAGATAATAGAAGAGATGTCTGTAGTGTTGTTATGGAAAAGGATGGATTTGCTAGGGTTTACAGTTATTTTAGCCATTTGATAGAAGGAGGATGTGATACTAAGTATTTGTTGAAGTGATGTTCAGTTTGAGGAAATCCATATAGTGTTGTCCATATAAGTGATTACGTTTGTAGTAGTCGTACAGGTCTGGATGAAGTTTGTTGTGATGGTAGAGGTAGTGTAGCCTAGAGTGGATTTAAAAATACGGCTAATAAGAGGATTATAATATATGTGCCAAAGTATTGGGAAAATTGTTTTGCCCTAGTCGATGCTGTCTTCAACATTGTAGAATAATGTTTTACCGATAGAAGTAATGACTTGGTTTTGTCTTGTAGAGAAGATATAAACTATAAGGTTTGTGAATTGAATTGGCATGCTGATTTGATAGAGGGCTTTGCTTAAGAGTGGTATGTGCACAGTATCATAGGCTTTTAATATATCTTGTGATAGTATCCAAAGTTCTTTCTTGTTTATATATGCATTTTCACGTAAATGAGTGATATGTTGGATTGGTTGTAGTGTGGAGGTAAGTGGGAGTGCTACGTTATTTGCGAGGTTAAGCAAATCATTGCATACAAGAATAGAATTGATGTGAGTGATAAGGATTTTAATGAAGATTTTGTGAATATGCTCAATAAGTATTATGGGGCAAGTTTTGGAGAGGTCTTTTAGTTAATATCCTTTCTTTGGTATGGGCCAAACTAGACCTTTATACCATAATGAGGGGGTTGTTTGTAGATTGATACAGACATTAAAGATCTTAGCTAATGTTAATATTGCTATGTAGGGGAGTTTCTTAAGCATTTCATTTGAGATTAATGAGGGGCTGATTGCTTTGTTGTTGGGTGCTGTTGTTATAGTTGCCTAAACTTCATCTGCTTTAATTGGTTTTAATAGTGATTCGTATGTAGTAGGGTAACTTGAGGTAGTGTTTTATAATACTATTTCTATTCTGTCCACAGGTTGGGGTCAAATGGGTTGAGTTGAGTCCAACAACAAAAGTGCTGTAATGTTTCTTGTTTAATTTCTGGGGGTTGGTGATTATTGTAGTTGGTGTAGTGATGTTGTGAAAGTTGACAAGAGATTGGTGCCAATGTAAGATACTATCAATTATCTTGGTTGTGTTACTTTGAAAGTTAATATAGCATTTGTTTGTAAAATATTAGATTTTTTCTCTTTTTTGATTGTTGTTCTCAGTATTCCTTGCAGTGTATAGGGTTGAACGAAGCTGTTTAATATGTGCTTTTGTATGGGTGTAGAAGCTGTACTCCAAGTCATTAAGTTGAAAGTGTTAATTGGTAGCTTGAGTAAGTGCGTTGATTTTGTCAAGAATACTAAAAACAAAAGTGATGATGTGTTAGATGTGAAATGGGATAGAATGATTAATTATATTAAAAATATGGTTAATGTGTTTTAGTGCTTAATGTAAAGAGCTAGTTTTGAAGGAGTGAGTGTAGAAGGTGCGAGACTAGTGTAGGTATATGGTATAAATTTGTTAGCTGCTTGTTTAATGATATTGTTAAGATTGTTAAAGGTTTTATTTAGTTGGTGTGTGTTGGTAATTTGCTGGTGATAGTAAGTAGAGGCTGAAATATAGATTAAGATAAATCTAGCAAAGTTTTCCCAGAGTTTAGAATTCATATGATTGTAGTTGTAAACTTTTCGGTACTGTTTTTTGAGCTGGGGTTGTTTGATTATGAGGTATGTGTATTGTGAAGTGGTAAGTATTTGGTGGTCACTATTAGTAATATTAGTAGGATCAAGAATGAGAGATATAGTAAATTTCAGAAGAAACCCATATATCATCTATTTGGCTTGACAACTGGTTCTGGTTCCAGGTTGGTTCAGTGATGTGATGTAGCTGTAATAGGCTTATGAAGCTGATAAACAAGAAGTGTTGGAGTAAGGGGCATTGTCTGTAGTAGTTGGGGCGGTTGATATTATAGTTAAAGTCACTAGCAATGACGAGATTCATGTTTCGAGAACGACCATCATTAACTCAGAAGATAATTTGTTGTTGGGTAGTACATAGTAATGGTGTTGTAGATGATGATAGGTAGATTGCAATAAGGCGCATCATGTTATTTGCAGGGAAGTATAGGTCAATAAGTAGGGCAATACCAGGTATAATGCTGATTTTATGGATGTGTAGTTAGATTGACAGTTTTAGAGCTATTGCGACTTCTTTGCATGATTCACGAATATTTGCATTAGTTTGATCACAGTTTGATGTATAAATCTTATAAAGCAGGTTAGTAAGTACTATAGGGTTAGTGGATGCAGCTAGTTTTGTTTCTGTTAGAAAGGCTATATCTATTTTATTCGAATCACAGTACTCTAGTAGTAGTTGTAGTTTAAGTGACTAGTTGATCCCTTGGACATTGTGGTTAAGAATATTGAAAGTTTGTTTAAAAGAAGAGGTGGAGTTGTGATGGTTAGTATAGAGTGTCAAAGAGGGCATATGGTTAGAAGGTAAGTTGTTAGTTTTCAATAGTTGATCATATATGTTAGTGAATTCACTCATCAGGGACATAATTGTTAAAAAGTTTCTATTTAGGTACAGAGAGTTCAGGGATATTGATGATGTGTGAGGGAGCCTCTTTGAAGGTAAAGTGAGTATGTAAAAATGCAATAGTAGTTTCAACTTGTTGTTGGGAAGTAGCTAGTAGGATGATTGGTTCAGGTGTAGATATATAATTAATTATAGCTCTGATTTTATCAAGTATAGATGGTAGGGGGGATGGTATGTTTTAATTGAGACCTTTTGTGGAATGCTAATCTAGTCAGCTAAGATTTGTCTGAAGTAGTAGTGTTCTCTTAGAAGGCATGCAGTTTCAACTAAAACTTTGGGGCTTGTAATAGGGGTGGTAATGTTGACCAGCTTTGCCTCATTAGCGATTAAGAGTAGTTCTGGTTTGTTTGTAGAGTTGATTGTCATATATTGCTTGGGAAAAGATAGAGTAAAACGGTATTTGTTTTGTATAGTTGCCAGAAACTCTTTTGCTAGTATTGGGTCATTAATAGAGAAGGTGTATTTTTTTGGAGTAGCTACATGTGTTGGATTTTGAGGGAGAAGCTGTTTTTGTATGAAAAAGTCAGAGAGGACACGTTTAAAACTATAGTGTTGGCGAAGAATCTCAACAAAATGGTGGAATTCAGTGGAATTTTTGAGATTATATGAGAATAAATGTTGAGTAGCTAAGTTTAAATTTTGTAGTGTGCTAGGTAAATGTGGCTTTTGTGGTGGTAGATTGAAATAGAGTAGTGGAATTTTTTTGCCCACGATATAGTATTTGGTTAGTTTTTGCTGGTAAAGGGCTAGGTATGCAAGCTTTGATAGTTCAGTGATAGAAAATAAATTACGTATTTCGGGGTTGAGTTCGGAAAGGTGGTCAGGAAGAGGTAGTAATTGGGTTTCGAAGTAGCTATTATACAATTTTTCAAATGTGTATATTTTCCACAATGCAAGAACGACCATTCTGGTATCACTGTGATCTGTAATGGGTAGTTTGAATAGGAGAATTTGAAGAATATTATCGGGGTGAAGAAGGTAAGGTTTTGAGAAGGGAGATGTGAGCAGAGGTTAAAGTAGCTTTAATTTTTTCGAAGTCAAATAGCATGGTGATTTTTGCGAAATTTAACAAGTAGCTAGTATATCTTGTAATATCATGAGAACTTTTCAATATGAAGTCCAAGTTGCATAAGAAGTCAAGTGTGAGTTTTGCTTTAAGTCTTTGGAAAAGTTGATCCTGGTTGATTTTGTTAATATAACGAGCATCATAGCAACATTTGTATCTTTCAGTTGCAATTTGTAAGAGAGTTTTGAATTTTTTCTAATATTGTAATTGGGTGGAAGTATTGCGGGTAAAGGATTTAAAGAAGGCGATATCCAAGTGGATGAATTTTTTATTAATTGTAGAAAGTAAATTGTAGAAAGTAGGAATGAAAGTTATTTTGTAGACAAAGAATACTTCAAGTTTAGTAATATCTTTAAACATGGAGATAATGTAGTCATTGTGCCATTTAAGTTTGTCAAATTCATCAGTACGTTGTGTTGCAAGATCTTTAAGAACTGAGGTGCATCATTGAAAGTCTCGATGGCCTGAATATTTATGTTTAGGTTTAAGTTTTTGGTTACCCATGAGTACAGTAGTATAGGATTTTTTTGGTAAAGATTCAATTGTAGCATTCGAGTGAGTGTCTATAGGTAGATCTTGTTGGGAGTTGGCGGTAGAATCAGATAAAAGGGCTAGGTTGTCAGCTGTTAGTAGGTTGGGCTCGGTTGTAAGTGTATCCTCGGGTTCAGAAAGCCCTGGAAGATCAGAAGGTTGTAAGTCAACTGCCGAGATAGGTTGTTGTACCAAATTGGGGACAATATTTGTTGTGATAATCAGTGTGGGAATTTTTGCAATTTTTCCTATGCTAACTGGAATAGGCACAGGGGCCCCGATCAGTTTGTTGTTTTCTGGGGGTATGGTGTTTTGCCCACATTGTTGTGATTGTGTTGTAAGAGCGGTTGGAGTGAAAGTAGTCAAAGAGTAGTCCATTTGAGTAACTGTACTGTTGGGGTCATTTTGTCTGCTTCTTTTTGCAGAAGAGGGGTTGTTAGGTGCTTGATTAGAAGAGTGAGAGAACTGGTTGGAAGTTGAGATGGGTGTATCCATAGTTAAGATAGGGTGATCATTAAAGGTGAGAAAAGGCTCAAAGGTCTGAGGGGTGGAGAAAACACAGTCTCTTGTACGTTTAATTTTGTTTGAAGGTTGTAGAACTGTATAGTATTAGTTTGTTCTTTGTCCTGGAGGACCCAATAAATTATTTATTTATCGAAATGCTGAGCTTTGTTAGTTTGATTGCAGTTTGTTTACTCAAAATTTTGATTTTCAGAGGTGAACCAGAAAGAGTTTTTTTGACTTTTTAAATTTTACTATATTAATAATATATAAATGATAATAAATACTTAAATTATATAAAATACAAGTTTTAATTGCATTATAAATACAGTAATTTATACTAATTAAGTATATACATGGGAATGCAATTATAATAGGTTCGAAATCTATTTAGATTAAAATTGATAAAAATTCTAAATCAACTTAAATTATATTCTCATTTATAATATATATTTTATAAATAGCCTCGCGCTATAGAACAGATGAATATTAGCTTCATTAAAAAAATCTTGGACAACTCCAATACAGAATAGTTATGAGGTATAGTTTTGAATTCAGATTAATAAATATTGGGTATATAACTAATACAGCATAACTATATTAATAGTTAGATAAGAAATGCTCTTCTCAAAACTTATTAGACCCAAAATAAAGATACAAAATTTTATTTTTTTTATTATCAACAACTATCATTAAATAATACAATCAGTATTTTTAATATACAAAATATTTTAAAAAAATATTCTTAACTGATTTTACAATAATTTTTCAACTAGTTAAAGTTTATTACATGATTTATGAATTCTTTGAGCAATATCTATTTAACTGTATAATATACAGTACTATTGAAACCCATCTTTTCCAATCCTTTCAATATCTTAAATTCATATAATTGATTAATGATTTTATTTATCATTATTTAATATTAATAATGATTTGCACTTTAAATATTTCAATATACTCTAATAATATTATAATAATTAGTATTGCGACTGATACTAAAATTGGCTAATACTAAAATTTAGAGTTCTAATTTAAATTTATAATACCTACTAAAATTCATATATGCTTTTTTACTAACAACTCTACTTTCAAACTCTAATCTAATATTAAAAAAAATCTCTAACAAAAAGGCCTAAAATTTTTTTAAAATTTTATAATAAAATAAGTCAAAATTTTAGTATTAGCCATGACAATTAGTAATATTATATATACTATTTGTCTAACTCTTAGCAAATTTCTTATAATATTCAAATTTTTTATTATCCCTTAAATTGTAACACAGGCAAATTTGCTTGCGAAGATTTTTACTAATTTTTTTAATATTTAAATTTTTTAA